>JAIPRL010003202.1:0-49391 GCA_025469235.1 Pemphigus obesinymphae | reverse complement strand
AATATACATAATTAATAAAAAATGGTAATTTATATTATTGTATTGTTTTTTTTTTTATGAAGTTCGGTTCGGGTTCGATATTTTAATTGAATAGTTCGGTTCGGTTCGGGTTCGAATAAAAAATTGGAAGTTCGGTTTGGTTCGGGTTCGTTAAAACTTTAAAAAGTTCGGTTCGGATTCGGTTCGACCTCAAAAATCTGGGTTCGTAATATCACTACTTAATATATTAATAATATAGTTACCCATACAAGAATAATATATACTGTCATTTTAATAATTGTATTAGAGATCTACCTATTGTTAACACAATAGTTAATGCAATGTTCTTATTGTTTATTCAATGTTTCTTATTATTGTATATTTTAACATATCGATCATTTCATAATTGCATGTACTTACATTCAATAGAGACGCTATATTTTACTATTTTAAATTATTTAAAAAACGTGATATGTGTAGGTATACCTATCATTACACAAGGTACCATATATTACAGACCAATAGAAGTATAGATTACCTATATAAGATGTTGTATACGTATTATAGGAGCGGTTTTGATAATAATTAATACATGAAACGAGATAGAATATATTGAGATGACGGGCATATTTTAAAGAGGATTGACCCCAAATAGTTGTGAGGAGAAGTCAAAGGAGAAGAACACCTATAGTAAGCACATACCTAGGTAGTAGGTGTAATATTTGATATTGCAATATATGGCAAATTAAGAATAATATTCAAAAATTATTTGAATACTGGCAATATTTTGAGAAAAATGGTAGGTACTTACGCAAAAAAAAAAAAAAAAAATGACGGATATATTAATCAATTATAATATTATAATATTGCAAGTAAAACAAATTAAATAACAGCAAAATAATTCAAGAGACGGATAGGGGTCATACAAGCAAATTGAACGTTAAAAATTTTTTTAAACAATATAAATTCTTAAACTTTATAATCTACCCGGAGAGTAGGGACATTATTTACCCCATATTTCAAGGGACCCAGTAAGGATCCCCTTCTTCTCTCCCAGGTGAGCTATTTTCCTTCCCCAAGTCCAGAGCGTGGAGATCGGAGTGGTCATTGTCGCGTAGTGAGGGTTCGTCCGTTAGATCACCGGTTTACCCGAAGGGTATAGGGACAATATTCCAGTAGTTAATCTAGGCCACTTTCGACCATTACGTTTTTAAAATTTCAGAGGTTCGAAAATATGCTTGTAATATATATTCAATCCCCGTCACCCAAATTCAGTTGTTGTTATCTAGACTGGCAGAACCCACGAAGAAGATAAACGCGTAGCTTCAAAACTTGTATTCTAGTTTTCTGACCTCTAAAGGTACGGTTTAGCCAGAGAGCCTGCGACCGCGGTTTAACTGCGTCAATGGAATTAAATGTACCTGGTTTAGCCACAGTGACTGCGACCGGCGATTTTGGACCGGTCGCGGCAACACAAATATCGGGTGCTACAAGCAGGAGCGATCCGAAATCATATAGGTACAAGATATAAGGCTACAAGGTCAATTAAATCACGGTCAGTCGGCGACTATTCAAGTCAAAAATAGATTATTTGGTTTATCATATAGTGTATATACTGTGTAACCAACGCCAAAATGGTGTGATAACTCTAATTAAACTTAAACATTATTATTAGGTACCTACTCCACCATAAAATATTCTTGTCTGTGTACTCCACCATGAATAAATTCACGAAAGAAGATGAAAAATTGGCCAAAATTGTATAGAAATATTCGTCATTATTTGATCCACAGAATAAATATCACAAAGATTTAAATATTAAAGTCATCGCCACTGTCGTCGATTTTGTGATTTAGCGTGGCAGTCGCTGTCGCTCTAGAAGAAACACATAGACGACTTGTGATCACAACCGTGCCTGCGATTAATTTTCAGTCGCGGTCGCTCTAACCAAACCGTACTTTAACGTGTGACGCCAGCTTGTGGTCAAGATGAACGGCTCAGGTTGTACCTAATCGTGACGTGGTATTTCACAACAAATCGGGAGATATTTTTGATTTAATTTATGACATTCGCGAGCCTGGTGTATTTGTTAAAAATGACACTGTTAATACAAAATCTCATCGTAAAATATGATGTTTTTGATTATACTGAATTATTTTTAATTGCTATAACTGTTTGACCATTTTTTTCCGAAATTTTATTTTTATATATTTGGAATTAAGATTAAAAATACTACTGATAAAAAATTTACAAAAAAATAAAATAAAATAATAATAAATAATTAAATTCGTGACTGGAGTGGTAAAGTAGATTTGTTTCGAAAATACCTATAAAATTTGGGGAAAAATTAATAACTATTAGATAGTACAGTTTTTGGTACACGCTTAAGATGACAACCTAGTTGTTGAAATACGTAGGTATACGTAAAATTAAAACGTATAATATTGTTACTTCGGATATATAATATAATAATACTAAGTATTAGGTAACCACAATCTATTTTAATATTGTGCCTATATAGTATTTTTATGTTTCAAAAAAAAGTAGGTACCTATTTTAAAACTATACGGAATACTACTCAAGTTTTAGAATAATTAGTGATGTAAAGTAGAAATGGCCCACTGTAATCGATTTGTGATCGACCTTTGAGTTTGTCATAACCTTCAAGGAAATCAGTTGTAAATAGAAATAACGAATAGGTATGCATTTTGATTTTATAAAAGGATTTTATGTAGAATTTATATTATTAATTTTTTTAAAGTTAAATACCTTGTGTAATTAAATTGGAACTTTTGTTAAGTTCGAAGTATATTTACTAAGTATATTTAATCTGATAATTTCACAAAATCCGGTGACGATGACAAAGATAGTATCAAATTATTTTCTGAATGCATATCAGTCAAATATAGTCGGCATTTATTGAGTACCAACTCTCAGTTGGGTGTAGGTAGATACGTTTATCCGAAGCAAGAATAAATTCATTCAACGCTTATTTTCAAATTATTGGGATATTTTTCACTATACTTATCAAATGCCAAAAGTTATTTTCTGACAATCTGGGTTAAATAATATTAGTTACTTAAAAATTTAAAACACATAAAAAAGAACAAACACCGACCTTAAGAATAAATTCAGTGGAGTAATTTGGGGGTAAATTTTGAGGGACAGACAAATAAAGTAAATAGTAAATCCTTTAAAAATATATAAATACCCCCCACCCTCCAAATATATTTATCAATTATAATTATTTTTATTTTATTTTATTTTTTTATTTTTATTAGTACAATACGGGATGAGCCCGAAAAATATGAGTGAGGCAATTTGATTACTTAAACAGTAATTTAAAACTAAAACTAACTAAAACTAATTGACTGAAATCACTGAAAACTGGCAAAATCTATGAATGAAGGCTCCTGATTAACAGTGCGCATAAGTCGGGTAATTAAGGAGTTGTCGAGGAAGTTAGACGGAGAGAGTGGAATATGGAAGGGGACAGATGAACGAGTGAAACGGGAAGGAATTTTAAAGGTAATAAGTAACAGGAGGCTAGGAGAATCGATTTTGTTTGTAAGAATATTAGAAAGAAAAGATAAATTGTATGAATGCCTGCGGACGGATAGGCTAGAGAGATTAAGAAAGTCTTGAACAGAAGAATAGTCATGGGGAGGGTGATGGATATTTAGTCTTGAAGCTAAGGTACGTAAGAACCGTCTCTGAATCCTTTCGAGCATGGCACTTCCATAGCAGTTTATTTTATTATAATAAAGAGTTGTCTTTATATGCAAAATATGGAGTAAATAGGAACAGTAGGTATGTTTTTTTTTATATAAAACAATTTAGTTGAATTGTAAGAAAAAAACGAATATTATTAATTAAATATTTTTATTACTTATAAAAGAAAAAGTTTAATTTAATTATTTAATTATTTAATTGTTTGGAGAGTGTGTGTGTTAACACATATTATATCTTATGAGCTTATATTATATTCTTAACGTATATTTTATAAGTTATTTTTTGATTTTTGTATTTAAAAATGATGTTACTGTTAAAATTTACAATAATTTTTAATTTAGTTAGATAATCCATTTTCCCCAATATCAGCAAACAAATTTCTTCCACTGTTATTCATGTTTAATGTTTACCGAATCTATTTAAATATCCACTAGTACTTACAGATTAAATTTAAAATAGTATTGTTAGTAGCTTCAAGATTAATATTATATTTAATTATGAGTAACTTCCTTTAAATAACAATATGACTTATTTAAATACTTTTATACTAGATTCTGTATCTAATGATAATTAAACATAATTAATTTTGTATTGCTGCAAAATATGACATATGTAACTGGCTTGAAACACATACACAAAAACAAGTACTTTGTGAATTTCTTCACTAATAAAATAAAGCAATATGGATCTTTTTTGTATGTCATTTTCAAAAGAATTTGCCAAAAAAAATTGTATAGTTTTAAATCATAAATGGTGATATCTATACCACATTCAAAAGTTTCTAATGAACTAATACTTTGATTGAAATAGTTTTAATGTGGTATTTTGTAATTTATTAACAAAAATAAAAAATATATTTAATTAACAAATGTTTCCTTCGTCTCCAATCTATTGAATATTTTATTAGTATGAATACAAACTCAAATGTAAAAATACAATATATTCTTTTATTTTTAATATTACAAATCGCACAGTCAAAGTAACAGGACAATGGCTAGTAGATAATCTCTACCGCTTATATTGTAAGATACTAAGTTTATATAATAATTAAATGGTGAATATGTGACATAATAATAATATATTATATAGTATAGAAATTATTAATAAATGTAGTAAAAATCAAAAATAATCTTTGTAGGTATAATAACATAAAAATTAATATTATTACTACATATTTTCAGTAAAAATAAATACATTTAGTTATAAATTTGTTGCATATTAAGTTAAGAATACTCACAATGACACTATACCTAAAAATATATATTTGTGATTACTGTTAAATGTATCTAGGAAAAAAAGTAAGTTAAAATATGATATGGAAAAAACAATACTTCTAATTGTAATTATGCACAAATAAAAATAAAATGTTAATAATAGTATAAAAATATTTTTGTTTATAAAAATCTTAAAACTATTAAATTAAAAAAAATTTATAATATCTTATATCTATGAAAATTTTTAGAAAAGTATTTACAAATATTAATTAAATTAGGTAGGTATTTATTACATTAAAATTGTTTTTATATTAAATGCTATATGGTATTTTTTCAATTAAAAGCCTTAATATTTGTTTATGTTAAATTTTTTTAGTTAGTAATTAATAAACGACCGTAACTGTAGTTTTCTTTTGTTAATGTTTTTCTTTGTTGTTTTTTTCTTAACATTTTTCCGGATTACCCTGTTAAATATTTAAGTATGTATAGTATAAAACTACAATCTAAGTTTCCCATATTATAACGAATAATCATAATTTAATATTTATACTAAATATCAATCAGTAAAGATTCAAGAAAAATTCAAGAACTTATACAGCTATATAGATTAAGACTAATTATAGAGAATAAAAATTTATAAACATAAATTTCACAGTGAAATATTTCTTATGGTGATTCAATAAATGAAAAGGAAAATAGTAATAAAACAGAAACTTACTGTACAAGTAAATCATGTTAACAATATCCAAAGTATAAATATTACTCCAATCCACAAGAATAAATTTGATAAGTATTGACCACCTTGTATTTGAAATTGTCCACCAACTGGAAATAATCCAAGTTTTATCCAATATTAAAATTTGAAATAATGTTATATTATAAATACCTTCATGTGGACGATCAGAGAAATTGAATAGCATATTGAATGCTCCTAGTCCAAATGACAAACGAAAACCACCATCTCCAAAAGTAAAACCAGAGAAACACTGAAAGGAATGTATTTTTAATGATATGGGGAGAAAGAAGAAAATTATATAATTTGATGACTTACATCTGGTCCATCTTGACCAGCCGATCTTGTTGGAACTTTGTTTCTGTAAAATATGTTTTCATTTAATATTTTTTTTTCATGAAATATTGGTGTTAAACAATATGAAAATATTGACATACTAGAGTTAAAAAGTTTTAATAGGAAATGAGAAAAAATATATAATATAGGGTCTGGAAATCAAACAACAAGAAAAAATTACCAATAATTTAAAAATCAATAATTAAATTTTTTAATGTAAAGTAGACAAGTGGAAATTACTCTTCAAAACCACCATGTGGTAATATAATATGTTCAAAAGGAGACAGGAATGAATATATACTATGACACAAAATTAAGGAGAAAACAATTATTGCCCTTGCAAACACATAATTTTTAAGAGGTTATGCCTAGGTAATTTTTCTGTTAACTGCAGATGAAACTTGTCATTGTTTGATTAGTAAATTATTATTAGTGTGTGTAATAATGTAGCACTGATTCCCTGCACATATCCGCATGCACAAGTTATTTTAGTGGTGAAATGAAATATACAAATCCAATTTTAAAACAAAAAGTACCTATATTTACGAACTAACAATAATTTGGAGCACCTACTGTAAATAAGAGTTACTTGCGCCAACAAAATATTTTTTAAAAACTGTTACCACAAGTTATCAATTTCAAAAACTTAAAAATAATTATTTAATTATTCATTATTTAAAATTTATGAATTTAAGAAAAACTAAAACTATATTTTTTTCTTATAAAATTGCTAAAATCTATAAAGTGCTTCAATAGATGCAAAGTAGATTAAAATATCAATGTCAGTTTAAATACCTATGACAATTTAATAATATAATGACTAACCACCCACCCCCCGTTTCCTATAACATTAATTAGTACAAACTAATACAGTTTTTACTTTATAAATACATATACGATGTAGAGACGTATTATATGTAAGTTAGTACCTAATACCTACCCACCCACCCACTAAATTACCTATGACATTTGTAGATCAGCGCCACTGTAAAATATAACTAAAACTATTTTCAAAATTAAATTAAGAACACTGTCAGAGGCACATTGTTCTTATGTATGACCTATTATATATATTATTATATATAGTGACCTACATATTATAGAGTAACTCATTTTGGTAAAGAATTGATGGAGGTTTGAAGGGCCTTAATATATATAATCAACTGCAAATTCTAAATGAATAGCTATATATAGATAGTTTATATTAGTAGGTGAAAAATAAATAATTCATGCATAAAATGACAAGAACAGTGATCTATAATAATAATATTTATCTAGATTTATTTAGATAAATATAAAAATTTTAATCATACTCATACAAAATTAATATTATTTTCAATAATATTATTTGTAATCAATATTGTAAACATTAATTATTGATTTTAAGTTAAAATAAATGATCGAGAGTTTAGTATCAGAACTATTATACCTACACTACCATCGGAAAGTTTCCGGACAGGGATATACAGGGTAAGTATAATATGTTCTGCTTTGTTCAGGTACAAGTTCCACACATTCGAAATATTTCGCCCTATATAGGGCATAATCTTAACCTAACCTTGACCCTCCCCTCATACCCATTTAACCTAATATAACTTCACCTCCCCACAACTGTCTAACCTAACGTAACTGAACTTAGCATTCCCCACTCCACCCACATGTCTAATCTATTATAACATCCTCGCCTATCACCTAACCCGGCACATCCCAGATTAGGTGAGCTAGTAAATCTGAACCATTTCCCTATGTCCTATCACCCTATTAAAATAAGTTTTTTTTTCGCTTTCACCCTCTATAGAAGAGATGGGCAACTCAAAGTTACTGGAGGGCCAATTTTTGAAACTTAAAATGTTTGCGAGCCAGATATAAAATCGTTTTTTTTATTATTATTTTATAAAACAAATTTATTATCTAATATATTTTATGCCTATGAAAGAACTAATATCTAAGTTTAATATATGTTTGATTATTGATAATTTACCTAGATATTTTTACTATATTTGAAGTAAATTATAGTACATTTTTCGAAGATAATAATGTCAAAGACAGTCCGGGCCCGAAAAAAATAGACGGCGGGCTACCAGTTGCCCATCCCTGCTCTATAGGATGGTTGGTGGGTGGCATACAGTAGAAAACTAGGCCATGTTAGGGTAGAGAAGTTAGTCTATGTAAGGATGGATAGGACCGGTTCTGCGGAGGAATGATAGGTGGAAAAGGAGATTAGGTTAAGTTAGATGAGCGGGTGGAGGACAGTCAAGGATGTTACGATAAATTAAACATGTGGAAGGAGTGGGTGTGTGGAAAAAAGTTATGTTAGGTTAGACAGGTTGGATGAGTGGAGGAAGGTTTAATTATGTTAGGTTAGATAGTTGTGGGGAAGTGAAGGAAGGTTTAATTATGTTAGGTTAGATAGTTGTGGGGAAGTGAAGTTAGGTTAGGTAAGATTGGTATAAGGGGAGGGTCAAGGTTAGGTTAGAGTTATGCACTATATAGAGCAATATTTGGAATGTATGGACCTAGTTCCTGAACGAAGCAAAACATACTATACTTACACTATATATCCCCGTCCAGAAACTTTCCAACGGTAGTGTATATATACGTAAACTAGAAAGTGAACAAAGTTATCTTTTTACAAGGCATAATTTTATATGGCAATGCCATTCACTTAAATAATTGAAAATAAAAGTGTTAAAGTGTTTTGTCATAATCTAATTGAAGTATAAAATATTTTAGGTACAATATTTATTCTTAATATTTATAAAAGTAAAAAAAAAAAATGTGTACTTTTATTTTTACCTAGGATCTTCTTGTTTGGTATTTCCTCGTCCATAAATTGGTATTACTTCATCTTTATCTATGACACCTTTACATACTGGACATTCTTTTTGACTTGATCGCATTTCTAACCATTGATGCAAACACGGCCAGCTAAAATATTGATATAAAATTTATAAATATTTAGTTTCATGTTTAAAATAATTAATATTATTTTATTACTGGAACTTTCTTTTACAATGTACTCATAATTATTACTTATTACTTATTAAATGCTTACCTACTAGTTACTGAACATTGGTGTGCGCACAGGACTCGGTCAAACATTATTTTAGAAGAATTGTGGTTTACTGTTTTTAATAAAGGACAAAAGTGCACATAAACTAATTTTTATTAAAATAGGTAAAACAAATACATTTTTTTGGGATTATGACAATATTAGATAAGTATCTATAAATTAGGTATCTATGTGCTAAGTATTTATATTATAAGAAGTTCCTTGTCTATCTGGGAACCAAAGAAGAAGAAATTCTATATACCTACCTAATATGAAATATATATAACAAATAAATAGGTATATAGTATAAAAATGAGTGCTAGTTCCATGATCCATTTTGCATACCCACTGTTATGGAAATGAGATCTCTAAATAATAATTAATAAAATGATCACAGATATACCTAGGTATGTAATTTTGATTATTAAAACACAATAATAGTTTGTTATGTACACATAATATGTAAACAGCAGATTATATATAATTTAATTACCTATATCTATATTATCAACTAAGGTTAGAGCTCGGCATATTATCATATGTTGAAGTGGCATGGCTAGTGAACTAAAGCGTTGGTAGTAGTTCAATTTATTTTAGCATATAAACACAGGACGGAAAATTGTTTTTTCCTTATTGAAACGAAACATTTCATTGTTTCCTACAGAATGCAAATTAATAAATTAGTAGAGAAATCAATTTAAAATTGATGAATTAAAATTGTTTGCATTAAATATTTTGTGAGATATGTAATAAAAAGCTGGTAAATAGGGGGTTCAACTAGCACTTTACTCATCGACCATTGGCTACCTACAGAATTTATTGAATTTGAAAGCAATGACAAGTCATTTCTTTCCATTTTTAAGTGGAGCTGTTTAATATACTAATATAGTCACTATACTATACTAATATGTATAACTGTAAATGAATAAAAATAAAAATCATGATACACTCAGAATCTAAAATAACTGTTTGATGTATGAAAACACTTATTCAACATTTTAACACACAATACATTATAATTTTTTTATTACTTCCTCAATTTCTCATATATTTTTAAGGAATCTAAATAATATTGGATCAAATTACAATTTTTATTTAGATTATTCATACCTATTACGTTACACCTTACCATTTTAAATATATAATATAAAGATCGTAAAAATTTTAATAATTAATGTCAAAAAATGTACGTATATAATATTAAGGTAATAAAATACTATCACAGAATATAAATACTATATTATAGAATAACATTGTTAATTTTGTTTATAAGGGAAAGTTTAAATTTCAAATAATATTATTATAACCACAAAATGATATTATATATAACATTCAAAATATTGCTTCCTTGCTAATAGTTATTTATTTAAAAATTTTTTATCTTTCTAATTACTGTTATCTTTGTTCTCTTATATTAAGTGTGTTTCTTAACACACTAAATGATCAATTGGATGAGCAATCTGATGGATTTCAATGTTTCTCATCAAATTTTATCAATCGGATTACTAATCAGATTGCTTCTCAGTGAATTGAATTGGTAATCGACTGAATTGGACTGTGCACTAGCTGTTTTCAATATTTAGTCATACATTAATATTATAATCTTAAGTTTTAACCATGTGCACTATGTTTTGTCATGGGTTGATAGAGCATTTCATATTTTATAACCCAACGTCATTCCTCGACTTTAAATTAGGTTCACCATCTGATTGAAAACCAAATGAATTATTATGTATATTGAGGAACACATGGATAATATTTTTCTTATTTGTAGAATAATGCCCATTTGTGGGCGATGATAAATAAATAAATTGCATATAACAGCAGTAATTACTAATAATAATATTTTAGGCATTTATCTATCCTTAAACATTGAAAGTAGACAACCATTTAAAATTTAATCCTCTACAAATCTATTTACCTATTTTATTTTTATTAAAAGAATTCAGATTACGTTTTAATAATAAATAATCATTTTTGTTCTATGTTTTATATGTCAAAATCAGTTCTACTACTACTAACTACTGCTAACGGTCTAAGTACACTAGTACTAGTCGTACCACTTCGACACCATCAATGTATAATCGAACATAGAATTAAGATTCAACCTTAGTAGATAACCGTGATAGGTATATATCATATATATTACAATAGGTATTTATTTATATATTATATAATTATATTTATTAATACCTACCTATAATACATAATTATCACTCAGAAATGGTACTAACCAAAATAAATGGCCACAGACACTGACAACTGCGTCCTTGGCATTATCCAAGCATATGTTACATTCAAACGTGTTATTTTGTTCATCTTGGCTATTGTTTTCTTCATTCTCTGTATTATTTGGAGATGAATCAGAATCGAAACTATTGTACCTAGTAGTTGCCATCACGTCCTGTTAACTGAAAAAATACACAAAAAATTATTAAAATATAGCTTTGTTACATTAGGATTACATTAGAAACACACACATAAATAGATACGATACCATAACCATTAAAATTTAACAATTTTAATTTTATCTTTAATAATTATTAATGATTGACATACTTTAAAATTGATTTTGATTATCTTGTATATTTGTAAACAACTGTGTACATGGCATTAAAATAAGGCAAATTATGTAATGACGTTATTTTTTAACCTTTTCACTGCCATAAACGTCCAAACTAGTTACACCACTCACTTCCGTGGACACATTAACGTATGTTACGTCCTAGGTAACCTATGAAATAGTTATAAAGTATGATATAAATCACGGTATTTGAAGATCTTCTAAGACCGTGGTATAAATTCAGCGATGGTTTTGTCACAAGAAAAAATGAATAATACATTAATATCGTTTCTACGTTCATTTGACAGATTATGAAAATTATATAAATTTTTGTTCAATTTATTGGAACCATGGTTATCTACCGGTAGAAAACCGTGATTGGAACCTAAAATGTGAAAACCGATAGTGATAACGTGCTGCGTGTTATCGAATTATGATATATTATTTGGATTTCAGTGTAAAATTTTCAATAGCCGGAAAATACAATATTTGTGAAATCTGTCGTACAATATTTTAAACTTAAATAAATAAATTTAAAAAAAAATTAAAACTGGGGTTCAGTTCTGCATATTTTTCTGCAATTTATAGGCTATGTGTAAAATAAAGTGAAAAAGTCAAATTTGTCTGACCTGTACAAGTTGCAGAGAGTATGAAAAATTACTGGCAGTGAAAGGGTTAAGCTTGTAACTATAATAATATGTATTTGCTATGTATATTACTTTTATTGTTCAGACCGTTTGTTCAATAGATTTTTTGGGTGCGCAGTTCAGGAGTTTCTAATAGACGTAATAACTAAAAATATGAAAAACAAATTGCTCTGAAATAGAATTTAGAGGATCTTAATATTATACCTACATTTTTTACATTTATTATAGTACGTATGTTTCGGTAACATTTTTAGTAAGAGGTCCCAGCCTCCCAGGAGTACCCAAACACACACAAAATTAATGCGATACGGGCGCCGCACAATGAGGTCAAATTTATGAATTCTTGACAAAAATTATTTTATTGAAGTTTTAAATATTAATTGAAAAATACAACACTTTAAAATAATAATACGACTTTTAATATGAATTTTTCTCAACTAAATATATTTATAATATTAAAAAAATAATATAATATATAAGAAAAAAGAAATTATATCGAGAACTAAAATTTATGAAGAATCATCAGTCTGAATCACTGATATGAAAACTGATGTCTGACTGCCTTAAAAAATTCAAAACTTCCGTGCCAAATTTCTTTGCTTTCTTTTTAGGTGTTTTTCTTATGTTGGCAAAAAATGGGTCTAATGTTATCAGCAGTAAATTTAGCATATCTTCGTTCGTTTTTCTGCTTGAAATTTTACGAGAACAGTTTTCTTTGTATCTCTTAAATTCCTTATTTTGAGCTTATTGTGCTTCTTTGCTTAGTTGTCCTATTCAAAATAAAGTGTATTTTATTATGTCTGGGTAATGAATCAATACCTTGTGCACAGTAGGAGGCATTGGGGACCAACAATATTTTTGTGTAAATAATTTTACGATAAAAAATGTATTATGTATTAATGTAATCGGTAAATGCGATACTTCTCCACGTCTATTTCGTGACCACTAGAAATTACTGGCAATATAACTTTGAATCTTGTTATAATATTAATATCAAAAGTCAACAAAAGTAATAATCGCTGACAGTTTAGGATCACCGAAGAAACGTCTAACCATATTTCTATCGTTCAGATTTGGGTAGTATTCCGAATATGATATTCAAAATACTTTTTGAACCAGGTACACATTTGTAACCTTGTATCGTAACCATAGGCACGCGTAGAACTTTTGTACAGGTGTGGCACAATTTTTTTCTTGTAAGTATTCAGTTTATATAATGGTTATTTTATGGTGATACTATAGTTAAAAGAAAAAAATTTACATTTTATGGAAAAAAGACTTTATGTTTATACCATATTACACATTACTACACATGTTCACAAAATACATAGTTATAAGACTAATAATTGATTTACTGCTAATACATTGAACTTTTCGATTATTTCCCCATAATAAATTTTTGTGCGTATTTTTTGTTCAATACTCATAAAAAGTAAGCTGTCAAGATGCTCTTGATTCATATTAGTACGAAGTTTTGACTCTACAATGTTTAGCTTAGAAAAATCTCTCTTGCATGAACAACTTGTGACAGGAATTGTACTGAATAATTGTATTGTTTTATAGAAATTATTAAAAATATCTGCTCTATCAGATTGACTTAGCCATTGAAGCCACTGAGTAATAGTTACCGTTGATGTACTTTTGGGGATTTCTGTATTTGAAATATTTTTCAATAGTTTGATTTCACTTTTTAACTCATCGATACTAATATCAAATGTATTTATAAACAAACATAATCATTTCCACTGCTTGTAAGATTTATTACATTTCCAATTGTAGAAATTATATTTAAAGTTTCTTTATTGAAACATGAATTTAAACCATTTAAAATTTCATCTAATATTACAAAATAATAGGAATATATCATTTCTTCTTTTTTAGATTTTATAAAATATTGTGTTTCTTTATTAGCATCAACTCTAATTGATATTTTTTGTTTATTATCTTTTGGAATCTCTATATTAAATTCAGTATAATTTATTATAAATATTAAATAATGTAGCATTATATATCACTTCGAAGTCATTGTCATGGGATCTAAATTCAGAAAGAGTATTTTTCAATCCTGTTATTAAGTCAACTGCAGTTAGTAGTTCAAGTTTTTCAGTTTGTAGTCTTGAACTAACTTTTGCTATAGAGAGTAAGATGGGATGTAACATATTAAGTGCAAATAAATATTAAAATGATTTTATTTTAATTATTAGACCTTTAACGTTTGCCTTTATTTTCAGGGAGGGTGGATGCCCCATCGACAACGTTAATAGCGATCGATGCCTCCTCGCGGCGCCTGGTCGAACGGCCTACGAGTCGGGCGGCTGGGCGACTTTGATGTAGGACTCGGAGGGGCTGTCCTGCAGGACGAGAGTGGTTACCAAGCGGAACAGCATAACGGTTGAACGGCCTTCGGGTTTCTCCTGGGACACACGACCCATCTACCGGTGGACACCATTACCGGAGGTTGCCCCTAGCCAGAATTAGGGGAAGTAGTTATTAGATACTACGGCTCCACTGAAGGTAGAAACGGAATCTCTGCCCAGTACGTCGTTTCTGTTTAGTACGGTACCCCCCGTATACGGATGATATTCGGCCCTATGTCGACGCTGATCTGCCTTCGCGGCGCGTCAGACGCCCGCATGTCCTCTTGAGTAGCGCTCAGAGCTAATAGAAGGTGGCTGCGGGGCTGGTAACGACAAAACCCCCAAAACCCATGGTACAACTGCAAATCCTTTAATTATATTATCATAATTAATACTAGAAATTAGTTCACTTTCAATGTTTAATACAGCCAAAGCATTTAGGCGATTATTATTCATTACCGATCTAGAATACATTTTTATTCTTTTTAGAGTTGAAAATGATCTTTCCGAAGAATAATTTGTTGCTAGGGTACACAAAAATATTCTGAGTGCAATGTCAACATACGAATGGATAGTTTGTGAATCTTTGATTCGTATCATTATACTTAGGTCCTGGTTATTTGTTGGGGCTTTATCTTTGAGAGATTTAATTTGACTTTGGAAATGTACACATTCACTACAAAAACTTTTATCAAAATCGTTTTTGTATATTTTACAT
Source organism: Pemphigus obesinymphae (assembly GCA_025469235.1). Lineage (NCBI taxonomy): Eukaryota > Metazoa > Arthropoda > Insecta > Hemiptera > Aphididae > Pemphigus > Pemphigus obesinymphae. The sequence goes on along the minus strand of JAIPRL010003202.1, from coordinate 34,060 downwards.
AGTTTTTCAGCACATTTAAAAACTTTTGAATCTAATATAACGTTGTTGGGTGTTAAAAAATGGAATATTTTGATGTTAAACTTCATATTCTCCTTTTCATTTGATTAACTATGTATAATACCTATGTAAATTATCTAAAATTACATAATATCAGTGTTTGGAAAGAACGACGTTCGCGAACGCACGTTTATGCGTTCACATTCAAATTTTGTGAACGACACGCGAACGTCACTCGTTTCTGTCAAATAGAACATGGGCGTGAACTACGTTCATATTCTTAAGAAATTTGAACGACTTTCAGGCAGTTCAAATTAATTTAAAATATATTAAAGTTTTGCTTTAAACCTTAGTAGATTTAAATATAATACTTAAAAGTCCAGTTAACTTGGGTTTGATATAAAATAAAAACAATAGTTTCTATGAATCGGTAATTTTTTAGTACATATATAAGAAAAATGTAAATTTTGTTAATAATCAATTAATTTAAATGAACGATCAGATGAACGCGTTCATTTTTTTAAAGAACGTGGGTGTGAACGTGTTCCTTTTAGATACATCTGAACGTGAACGAGTTAACTTTTTATGTATTGAATGTGAACATGAACGAGTTAAATTTCAAAGTGAACGTTCTGAACACTGCATAATATGTATTTATCAAACATTTTTTTCCACAAAAATTTGGTTCATCTTGTCTAAGCTCATCGTAAGACATTTTTCTTTTCTTCCTTCGTTGTAATGAGTAATTCATACTATTCAACCACAACATTCAAGTCAATATCAATAGACTGTAACTTTTTACTTACAACATTAAAACAAAACCCCAAAATATTGACATAAAAACATTTTCAAAACAAGTCAAATTTTTTAAAATACCTTTTGCTTCACATCGTGTTTGTGCCTTTTGCTTATCATTTGCATTTTCTTTTTATCTTTATCATATCCCAGTTATTATTTGAACTTTTACATGCATCATCTCGTGCAGACTAACTTGTTGTAGATAACTCTTTTACAAATGCTGATAGTATTTCCCATCGACTAATAGAAGTTGAAAAAAAGTATATATATTTTGAAGAAGGTTAAAGAAGATTAAAGCATTTTTACAATTTGCAGCGCATGTACCAACGAGGTTTAATGTATGCGCTGAATAAGGTGAGTAATCAACTAAAGGATTCATTTTTTTTTTATTTTAGCTTTTAATCCACTATAATATGTTCCAGACATATTCATTGCGTTATTATAAGTTTGTCTTCTAAGGTAAGATATGTCAATGTTATAAGCGCGGTCTTAGATTATATATATATATATAGGTGAATATTATATATACTAATAGGTTATAAAAGTTAATCACAGTGAAAACTACATCAGCTAATTCTATTCGACGAGTGTCGCCTATAGATAATAAATTAGTATCTATGATGTCGCCACAATACCACATAATTATCAAATATTATCTCACCTAAATGTCGATAATAGGTTATAAAAGTATAAATAATAAAATATTAAAATGATATGTTATATATAAAATATTTAGCCATCCCCTCATAATTAACCACTTGGGGCAACAGCCACCTGTTGCCCCCCCTTAAATACGGCTCTGGGTGCGGCCTGAAAAACCAACAATTTATGGAACCGTGGTGTAACGCCGTCGCATACCTTCTTGATACATTGTCTTGTTACGTGATACAGTGGTACGGTACTTTGTTACGATACGCGGTAATGTTATAAGTGTGTACGCGGCTTTAAGAGTACGTCGCACCCGTATTTGTTGTCTCCTAACTGTCTATCTAATAGGCGGTATAGCAAAATTATACTACGTAAAACAATAAAAACCAATTTTAAGAAAGGAGAATATTTTCTAGAAAATGACATATCATTTTTGTAAAATATACTATAATCAAAAAAGTTATAGTGTTTTAAGTTTTCCTTTTTTTAAAAATTGGTATTAGGTGTTTTAACCCTAATTTTAATGTAGACACCACATTTATTGTTTTGCGTAGTGTAATTTTGCTATACTTTCAATTAGATGGACGAAGACAACAAATGCGGGAGCAACGTCCTCTTAAGTATTTAAAATATTTTTATTTAAAGTATTTAATACAGTATTTTGAATATTTTTTACAAGTATTCAGAATATTTTGTTTAATGTGCACTATTAAAAATAATTTCATTATTTTTCTGTCAGTGTATATTATACTTGTGTATAAGTAGGTACATAATACGAGTATACGAGAATTATATTATAGTATCTTATTTTGTTTTCAACTATATTTAATGGGACAGTAATGTTATTTTTTAATTTTAAATAATTATGTCGATTTAAATAATAATAATTTTTATTCATGAAATGAATAGTTTGAATAGTTTATAAAAATAATTATATTTATTGATATTATTTTATTATAATAAATTTAATAATTACAGTACCTAGTTAATGATATAGGTACTATATTTGCTATTGAAATTTAGTAAAAAAAAAAGTATTCTTAAAGTATTTGAAATATATTTTGTGAAGTATTTCAAATACTTAGGGAATACATATTCTGAATACTTATATTGGAAGTATTCGAAATATGTAGGTAATCGAAATACTTTAAAAAATTATTTTACCCAAGTCTGCCATCGTTGTTATTTCCAAAGTTCACCTTAGGTTTATCAACTTTTGATTCCATCTCTACATGATATCTGTCCTGAATACATTTTTTCATATTTGCCACAAGCGTCTTATTTTCATTTTTTTAACGAAGGCAATTGGAGAGTAAAATTTTGAACTACCTGATGTGAGAGACAATTCAATATTTTAAAAATATGGGAAGAAATTCGAGTAACCAACGGGAGACAATTCGTGTGCATCGAGCAAATGATAGCTCGGCAGGCGAATACTTGTTTCTTAACATTTCAGTCTTGAGACGTTTTTACTGAACAAAATGGCACGAATCGGAAAACTTATGGAAGTATCCAACCAGTTTTTATTTGTTAATAAGAACATCTGTTTTCTATGAGCCTTTTGCCATATTTTCTTGAAATTAGATACAAAAAAAAAAAAACTTCTTATCAAGATCCGGAAATGAGGTCATTTGAACATTTTGTATGTGTTTTAACGAATTTTTTCAAAAATGTTACTAGCTCTTCTAGTATAATGCAGTCATATTGTCTCATTGTATCAAACAGGGTTTTTCTACTTAAAAACACTTCTGTGGAATCAAATCCTTAAAAACATTGTACTAAAAAAAAATTCATTTTAAAAGAAACGCCTAAAAAAGTGCCAAAAAAAAAACTGCGAACTTTTTGCAATTTCGAACAAACGAACTCCAGATTACTTGTACATATGCACTCCTAACTGAGCAACCTCACCAGTTGAAATTTTTTTTCGAATATCAAGTATTTAGGTGCATTAGTGACGATAAAATAATGCAAATAGCAGTCTAGAGTAGATAGGTAATAGTAATAAGAGTATAAAGTGTTTTATTATTTCTGTTTGAATTTCGTCTGTGCTTTACCATATTTTACCTGTTTTATTGCATATGTCAGTTCTTTGTTAAAGAAGCACAAGCAGTGTAAGTAATATTTCATTTTCTTTGTCCTTAGACTTTTCATTTTATTTTCAGGTTTACCATTTTTGAAGAGGACATGTACAACTTGATTTGCTGTTACCAAATACGTTGCCTAATGGCTTTTGGATTCCCATTTAATTGTTTTAAGGTATTCCAAGCTTTTTTGTTATTCCGGGTGATATCCATGTTGTCCATTAATGATTTCCATTTCTGTCTTTTATTATCATTTACCGACTGCGTCAAATTCTGTCCAAATAATATTGTATTAACAACGAAAGGGTCTCTTTCAAATTCTTGTTTGTATTTTTTGAAAAGCCTTGAAGATGCTTTGTCAAGTCCCGGCACATATTGTGATCTACATCGTCTGGGGATGTGTTTTCTGAATATTTCTTTCACTATGTTAATAAAATTTTGGTAGTTGGTAGTGTGGGCTCGATTTGTAGGATTTTATTTACCAGATCTTCTTTGTAATTAAATCTTCGTTTATATGGTAGACTCTGTCATCTAACGACGGCGTGGGTTTGCAGTCACATGGGTTTATGTATTATGTATTTAGTATCTGTTTCCTTATATATTTCGAACTCTGTTGTGCAATGTTGTTAGTTACAAAGATGAGATCCTGGTTGTACCCTTTCTTTCAGCTTCCACTATTAAAAAAGCGTGGCAGCTTAGGACCGTGTATCCGCGTCAAATATTCTGCTTCTGACCATTCTTCCAGTTTTGTCCATCTTCATTAGTTTTAGTAACAGTTTCAGCTGTTGAAATCATCTATAATTATATTGTTCGTATCTCTTTTGAAGTTTTTGGGGGTAAGACTACAAGACCAAAAAAGCTGATGGAGGAATTTAAAAAATAGCCTCCCACAAGGTAGTGTCCTCGCACCAATGCTTTTTAATGTATACACAAATGACCAACCCATTATAGAAACTACCCGCCATTTCCTACACGCCAACGATCTAGTGATAACTGCACAAGAACAAACGTTTAATGAAATTGAACAAGCACGCGCACATGCAATGGAGAAATTGGATAGATACTAATATACTATATACAGAACTCACTAAAACCCAACCCAACAAAAACGAAAGTAAATGCATTCCACCTCAATAATAAGCAGGCAAGAAAGAAACTCAAAATACAGTGGTGGGCATCAATCTTGAGCATACACAATCACCTACATACTACATACATACATAGGAGTTACATTAGATACGACATCAACCTTTAAAAAACTGCGAAAAAATCAAAACGAAAGTCTCAACACGAAATAACCTAATAAGGAAATTAACCGGGTCAACATGGGGAATTACCTCCCAGCTGCTACGAACCACAGCACTCTCCTTATGCTATTGAGCTGGAGTATGTTCAGTATGGAGTAGATCGTTCCATGCAAAAAATGTAGATGTAGCTCTAAATGAAGATTTTGCGAATGCAACGGACGCGGCTATACAAGTAGCTAATAAATGGAGTAAAAAAGGAGTATAACAAAGCATCTATATTAGGATGGGCCGAAAAACAAAAAATATCGATAATCGAATTCTAATACTAAATAAAATTGCGGTTTTGCCTCCTGATTATGGAAAAAATAAAAATGATTTTTTTTTTATATCTCTAGGTCGCGCATTATCTTTGAAAATTGAAAAAATTGGTAAATTTTGTCAATTTTTTATATATACATATTAATTATTTATCTATGTTATGATATATATTATAGAAGCCCGTAAAATTTAGTATAATCTGAGATAATAAAATTGAAAAATTTTGTAAATTTTAATTTTTTTTTTTATATATATACATGTTATGAGTTTTCTTGGTTATAATAACTTCTAAGTTTTTTTGTTAATTATCTTACATATTGTAAAATAAGGTTAGATCATTTGTTTTGAGATCTTTAGATCGCGTATTGTGCCTAATTATTTTAGATTTTTGCCAAAAATCCATTCATTTTTTAATTTTTAGTTTTTTTATTTACGATTTTAGGATTGTAATAAATTATAAATAGCTCATTGCTTATTATAAAACATCAACTTGTTACATAACAACCCAGAACTCACTACGGGGAGGTGGCTGTCCTTCGAGTTCTACCCTTCCGCAAAGGATAAGGTTTTGTTTAAAAAATTAATTTTTATTTTTATATTTATGTATTAAAGTTAGACTTTTGTTCAAATGTTGGCATTTTTAATTTTGAATCTAACTTCGCTCTGATATACCTTTCTTTGGCATTTTCCCTACAAACCTTTTCTGCTGATTCTGTCACCAGTTTGATACACCTTTCTACTGCCTGTATGTGACATGGAAACTTCAAAAACTCGAAATCTAGGGTCTCTTTTGTTTATTTAACAAACAAAACTGTTTGCAATTAACTATGTTTTCTAACGACATTGCTAATTTTGTTCATCTAAAAATAAATGTTAATGAATGTCTTAACAGATTATCTGCGACATGTATTCACTCTAATTTTATCATTTAATTTATACATATAAAATTAATTGCTTTTTTCATTACACAATATAAGTGAAACATTCAGATAAAAATTTAAATAGTTAAAAAATTAATATTTTGTTTTGTTTCTTATACCAAAACATCACTAAGAGGCTATCAAAATATCTCTAATTGGAAAATTGTATTTATATGTACCTACCCAAGGACTTATGAACTCACTACTCATGGTGGGACAAGGGTGTCATATCCCCTCATGATTTTTTTCTATGGCTTCATAGTCAAATTTACACAAATTATCTTTTTTTTAAAAATTTAAAATTCTCAATTTTTTGGTAAAATTTCCGTCTTCCTATTATAAAATTTTGAACACGCTACTGAACTGTATGGAACACACAATTTGTATTCTAAATATCATCTATTTACATGACACGCAGTCCAGTAATACCTAATGTTCAATGGTGTACTATAAATTTATTGTATATGGCATATGCTATGATTATTTAAAAGCATCAATAAATACATGGCAGTGAACCTGTTCATAAATAAATATATTTATATGTTAATAGTATTATCTGTGCCCTGTGGAGGGGGCTAAGAATACCTCCACGGTTTCCTCATGCCTGTCGTAGAAGTCGACTAATTGAGGTTGCGTCAAGTCGACAGCCGACATAAAACTTGTCAAAAATTTATGAGTAGTCTTAAAATGGATATAGGCGAGTTTTCCCATCTCGGATGTTCGAGCAAATTTTATAAGGCAGTTTTGAGATCTGTAATGATGTATGGAATAGAATGTTGGGCAGTAGATAGAAAGATAGAACTGAGAATGAGTGTCGCTGAGATGTGAATGTTAATTTGGATGAGTGGAGTTACTAGAGAGGATAAAATAAGGAATTAGTATATCAGAGGTAGTATAGGGGTTGCTTCGATAGTAGACAAATTGAGAGAGAATAGATTAATATGGATCGGGCATGTATTAAGGAGGGAAGAGACTGATACAGAAAGATTAGTATGTTAAATGCATGTTGTTGGTAAGAGGGTTAGAGGAAGACCGAAAAAGAGATGGGGGGGATATGATGGCGAGTGATATGAAAAAGGTGGGAGTAAGTGAAGAAGATGCGGGAGATAGAGTTAATTGGAAGTGTAGGACCAGGGTGGCCGACCCCAAATAGTTGGGAGAGAAGGCGAAGGAGAAGAAGAAGACATTTTAGACGTATCATACCGTATACATTAGTCCAGAGGATGTACAAGTACAAATATGTAGACTGCTTTTTCATAACTACTAATTACATACAATTATGAAATGTATTAAAATTATTAAGATGAATGAAACTTTGTATTTTATATTTAATTCTTAAAAAATTGTTATAGAAATATGTTATCATATAAAAACTAAATACAGTTAGCTTATACTTATATTTATGTCATTAAATTTAGTATTGATAATTAAGTTAAATTTATTATTCGTATTCATGGTGTACAAAGATTTACAAAGAAGGCAAAGGAGAAGAAGAAGATGTTAATAGTATTATCTACCCTATATATATCTGACATCTATTGATTTTATGTTCTGCCTTATCATTTTTTTCTCTCTACTGGCTATCCAATTTTAAATCCAAATATTAGTTTTGTCTTCTAAAAATGTTTGTACAGAACATATTTGTTGTCGATATTGTCTAAGAGAAATGAGAACAAATTCTTTATAGGTACCTACTTTGGTTTTTGGTACATACAAATATTGATGGCGATAGTTTTGATAAGGACTTCTTCGTGCTAGTTTATTACACAAGTTACAAAAATTCCGGAAGCTGAATAATAAACAATACCTACCTATATATATTATAATATACAAAATTATAAAAATAAGATTTGTTAGCCTCGATATTATGAACATTTTGAAAAAAAAAATTATGACATGTTTAGTTATAAGAATATACGGTGAACGAAACTAACAATCAATAAAATATTATTGTTGTGATAATATTAAAATAAAATACCTGTTAGGTCTACATATCTTCATTTGTTCGTAACGAAATTTTATTTTTCATCAAAAATATATAATAGTATGACAATATTATATACAATTTCTTAAATATTTCTTAATTTATTATTTTAAAATAAAATTGCTTTTAACCATGAACGAGTTAGTTGGCTTTTAAGCAACTATTGTTTTGAGTTTTGTATTCAAATTCAAAAGAATAATATAAACAAACATAATATAGCATTATCACTGGATCCTTCGATGATAAGCTGTAATCACATCCATTTCCTTGTAATCTGTGTTTATAAGTCTATGACGCATTAGTCCAGACTGCCGGCCGTTCAAATTTGAGAGATTTCATTGTTCTATATCACGGATAACCGATAAACGAAAGCTATTAGTCATAATAATATGTAGATAGGTTCATTTTGCTGTAAAGTACAAACGCCTAAGTATAGCGTGACTCGTAAGTAAAGGTACACAAACGAATATTGATTTTCAAAAAATTTAAGTAATTCAGGACACTACGATTCAAAATCATGTACAAGTCCGGGTTCCATTCCGTTGTCAACGTCACAGCGCCATCAATGGAATGTGCAAAGCAATTGGCTCAGTAAGTCGAAGTGTATAAGTACTAAGTATGTAATGCATTTATAATCACGGTTATTATACTACAGGTATAACTGGACATACAACAAATACGAATTGAAATTTTATCTATTGTTCTTATAATAATACCTAGAGTGCCTATATAGGTATGCCTTGTATAGGTACTCTGATAATACTAATTACTATGTTTTTTCTCTCTTCAAAATAAGCCAATAATATACAAACTATATATATCAATTTCTGTTGGTTACAGCGTTACATATATTTGAAAAATGTTGATAAGAAATTCTAATATTTTAACAGGTAAGATGCATCCCAAAGAATCAAAGGTATTTTGCCTATCTTGGAAATATTCCAAGACCGTAGTGCCATTTTTATCATGGTCTTGCTGCCATTTTTATTAACAAATATACTAGGTATTTAAATAAATAGTTCCCGATTTATTATTAATACGAGTATGCCTATCCTATAAAAACCTAGGACATTTCCATGTATCTACATTATAATCATACCTAATAGTAATAATGCCTAGCCTTCTTATTTCATAATAATAATATTTTTATTTCTTTGAGCATTAAAATGTTTATAAATTTATTTTGTTGAAAAATGATTTATTTGTGTCATATTAATTATACTAATGCATTAGGCATATTTCTGTATATCCTCAATAAACATCCATAAATTTGGATGGTGAGAACGCATTAAATATTTAAACTTGTTATTAAAGTAGGTATGTAGTGAAAGGTATACGGCGTATACCCACTTTTCAATTTTTTCGTTAATGCGTATAGCCAAACTTTTTTATTTTTTACAATCATATACCTACATATACTCATTACTACAACCAATTTTTATTTAAAATCTATTGATAAATTTGCAGTACTTACTCAGTACTCATTTTAAAAATTTAGTTTTATTTATTATTTTTTTTTTCATTACATGATCAGTGATATGCTTATATAAACAAGAATTTATAACTAGGTAATTGTAGCAGCGGTATTATGTCTTTGGTAGACATAGTTCTTAGGTAGCTTATTCTCTTTTCACTTTGGGTGGCAATGAATTTTACACATTATACATATAATTTTACCTACATATTTTACAAAAATAAATAATAATATATTATTGATATGATATTGATTACACACTGAAATATGATAAATTTCATCCAGGAAGATCAATTTTCAATAACTATAATCATTATGTATCTATCCATTTTCAAAAATTTTAAAAGCTTGTAGACCGTGTTACCTAGTATACCTACACTGTACGCATACTGATTTTTTAATTTATATAAATTAACAGTAGGTTAGTACATACATATACTTATATTTTTATGATAATTCTCCCCATGTTCATAATAACTAATTGAGTACTTAAGTACCTAATATAAAACATCTAGGTATCATTATATTAATTATTTTTGATATAAGATATTTAAAAAAATATATTACCTTTCTTAAGAGGAACCATACACCACACGTTTGTTGTCTCTGTCTTACATACGCATAACATAGTAAATCTATGTACTGTATTTTACTACAGTTTATACAGTTAATATTAAAGTAAATTTATCTATTATAAAATTTGTACAGGAGAACAATAAACTATGCAATAGCATGGAGTTTTTTTAAAAATTGTATTTTAAAATTAATTATATGCATTCAAAAAAATGAGTTATTGAACTACTTATAACTTGTTTAAAAATAAAAATATTAAAAAATACTCCACGTTAGAGCACAGTTTATATTTTCCTCTAAAACATTGATAATAGGTAAATTAACTGTAGTAAGAATGTGGTAATACTTAATACCAAAGGATTCATTAATATATTTATGAATTATATTAAAAACAATATTACAGAGAATGTAATATAAAAATATGTATTCATGGGGATACTGGGTAATTATTTTAATATAAGCCACATATTATCTGAGGCAATATTATTTGTATCTAGCATACTTTTTTAATTTAATAATTCTATATTTTTGTGATAAAAACCTATATTTCTATTCTTCTTATCCCATATTTACTATCAAAACTTGTTTGTCTTTCTGGCCAAGGCTTGATTGAAAAATGTTTTCATTTAAAAATGTTATTTAAATTTTGCGTTATAACGTTTTTTGTTATAATACATTATTGTTATAAGTGTTATAACGTTTTAAAGCCCTGTTCCTAGCAATGTCATAATTAGCCTAAACGTTTAGGGGGGGGGGGTTCTTTAACTCCACCATAATATTAACTATTATTAATATGTTTTTAACTCTAAAAAAAGTAGGGGACTTAAAATAATTTAGAGGACCCCCCCCCATCAAAAAAAAAAAAAAATTATAACAATAAAAAAGATGGGCCACTAGGTAGGGAATAAATCCCTCAAGCTTCAACATATACCCACTAAAAAATGTACGAATACATCACTGTATTAAACGTTTTACAAATGTTATTTGTTCTATCAATGTCATTAAGTGTTAAATTATGCACATTGTATTTATACGGAGGATACATTGGTGGTGATCAAATGAATAATAGACTACCAATACCATTGATAGCTGCCTAAAAAACTAATTCACAATATGAAATCTAAATGCATTTTCAAAATGTTTATAAAAATAAAAATGTCTACATAATATATTTTCCTGTGACATACAATGTTCCAAAGTAAGCTATTATTACGAAAAGAACAATTAATATTACATTATAATTGATATATAATATTTGAATTGATTATTTCAGAAACCCCGTTTAGTGCAGACTTTCCCAGCAAGACAGTAGTTTTTATTGTTGGTTTCTAATATTTTTCATTATAGTACTTAATAAAATGGTATTTTTCACGAATTTTATTTTATTTTCATCGTACCTGTTTGAGTATAAAAATATAATGCAGTTTTTGTACTTAAAATGTTTCTGTGGCAATTACCATTATTATCATATTTTATTTTGTAATACATTATTATTGTAGGGTTATTTGAATATTATTAAATTAAACCTATACTTTAGTGAATATAAGTTTGTATTATTGATAAAATGAAGATTCTTGTACAAGTATCAAATATTCGTCTTACTAATCACCTATGGGTTCATCACATACCACAACAATAACAAATTTTAAAACCATTGACAGGTTTCAGAATTAAACAATGTGTCTATTTTCAATGAATAATAAATTAATTATAACTAATTTATTTTTAGTTTTGGCTTTTGACGGGTTTCTGAAATAGTTAATGGGGGGGGGGGGATGATAAGATAGTTTTTCAATAGCCTCATAATGGCCAAATTGTTGATGCAAAAGGGAATTTATGACTTAATTCCCCTTTTACTCATAATTACTGATTGAATTATTATAAAAACTGACTAATAATAAAAGTTCTGAAAAAAGTTTACAATATACAGATCCAATAATAATTAATATTAATTATTTATTAAATATTAATAATTATCACAAATAGAAATAATGTGGATGTGATGGAGAGTGATTTGAGGAAAGTGGGGACAAGTGAAGAAGTCCCAAATAATTTGGGAGAAAATGTGAAGGAGAAGAAGAAGATATAAAAATAACGTGGATTAATTAAAGATATATCTTTAATCATGCTCTTCATACTCATGCAACCATGCATAATAATATATTCAAGCTTGTGAAAGAGGGGAAAAGTAGTATGAAAATAATTTTAGAAATTAAGTTAATAAGCAAATAAAAAAAAGTAATTCTTGCAAATAGTTCCAAAAATTGAGAAATCTCTTAAAAATGGCCAGTAAGTAAACAAAAAAATTCAATCATATACTTCTCAAATAATGATAAAAAAAATCTCATTACCATGTCGCCCTCCTTCCCCATCTCCTATACATCTAAATATATTGTATAACGAGTAGTGATATACTACTAATTATACTAACTTTGTATTAAATTCTTAGGTCTTAAAACCTATTATTTCAACTTTAATTTAATGATTAATAAAAACTTATATATTCTATGAATAGTAAGATTTAATTACTAGTAACTATAATACCTAGGATGTGTAAAATTCCATATGAATACATTAGAATAATTGCAAATTAAATAATGGTTACCAATATGAATGGAGAAAAGCTAATAGAAAACTCTAATAATAATTCATAATTTTCAATCTATGTGAACTAAAATAGTTAATACCTATTAATTTGCTTTACAGGGGCATTATAAATAATGATCTGGCAGCTTGTGTCAATCTGGTTCCTAATATAATATCAATTTACAAGTGGAAAGGTGAAACTAATGAAGATACTGAAGCATTGATGGTAAAATATATTATTAAATGCAAATAATAATAAAAAAAATGTTATAAATATTATTTTTAATGTAATTTTTATACTATTATTATTTCATTAATTTTCTTGCAGGCATATCATATATGTCACATTTTATTGACATATTATATAATAATTATTATTATTACTATGAATAAAATTCAGAAAGTTAAAAATGAATAAAAAGAATAATGTAGTTAATATTAAATTTTATTTTTAACTCAATAAACCCTTTTATAAATGGATTTTTTATATAATAAAATAGAAATTATTCAAAATAACTTTTTTTAATATAAAATTATTTACCTTTGTAATACTAATTTTTAAAATAAAATAAATTGACTCTTTCTTTTATTTATTATTCTTTACCAAAATCTAGTCACATAAACTTCTCTCTGTTTTTCTGATTTCTTATTTTTTTTCAGAGTAGACTAAGATAAATGGTGGTAAAAATTAAAAAGCTAGTGAACAAAATAAACAACTGATAAATATTTATAACATTTATATATTGGAATAGAAAAAAAAGCATGATTCTAATTGGACAACTCAGATAAAAGTAATTAACAAAAACTATTATTGTTGTACAAAATGTGCATATTTGCCTACTTAAAGGTTAATTTAGATTGTTTGTTTTTTAAAATAGCTAGGTACATAATATACAGGTTGGTTTTTTTTTATCGCCGAGGTTTATCTCGTGAAGTATATTTATTTGTTATGAACTAAAAACTAAGATGTAATGAATCGGTATCGAGGTCTTGATTTGTACTCAGGTCTTATGACAGGGATGTACAAAGGCAACTGTATCGCAATCAGTGAAAATTTTAAACATATTATGGCATATAATTAATATAACACCAAATAGAGGGTTATTCTACGAGTATGATTATACTGACCACGGGCGTTCTGTGTTTAGTCAAAACTCAATGTTATGTATGAACATCGCTACATGTACCACAATCTCTTTCATAATATGTCTTGGTCATAGATTGACCCAAATACCCTCCCACCTGTTTGTTACCTGTCCTTAGAATCTTAGTTTGTATTATAAACAAGCACTTGAACAAGCAATCTTTAATATAATATATGGAGGAATTAGTGATGTTAATAAATTAAAAGAGGTAATAAAATAGGTAGGATAATATAGTAAGATTGAGATATAAATTTAAATAGCCTTAGAACAAGATTATAGATCAAAGTTAGAATTATTGATTTGTCACAGCATTCTGTGAAGAGGATAGTTATATCTATAAGAATTTTAATGGCTGGGATGTTTAATAATTGGTGGTTTCTAGACGAAACACAAAAGTTAATCGTACATAAGAGATCAGACGCATCTGATAAAACCATTTAGATGAGAGGATCAAGGCATCGAGATTAAAAGTGTAGAGATTTCAAGAGTGTTAAGTATCAAGAGGATGTCAGTCTTAAGGATTTGAATGGCATGTAGAAGGACAAACATTTGTTTTGAACTTGTTCTATTTCTTAATTGGTCCTTAGAGAGGAGAGATACGGATGCCAAATTACAACACAGTATTTCAGAATATAATAAATTAAGGCAAAGTAAAAAATACAAAAGCAGTTAGTAGAGGTAAAATTTTTACCGAAAGTTAATATAGTTTGAAGGGGATAAAATATTTTAAATTATAAATAAATATAGAATTATTATTTCAAAAAAACTATTTCCTGAGATGTAACCTTGTTAAAAATAAATTCTCATAGCTAGTCGAAAAATTATTAGTCGGTTACTAACCAGTGATTCAAAATAATTAAGTAGATAATAAATTTACTTTTTAATTATTGTATGAATATTGAAAGATTTCAATGAAATTTGAAATAATTTAATTTGAAACTAATATTAATTTACAAAAATTAATGTAGTTATTTTCATTTTATAAAATGTCAAAATTGTGGGATCTAATAAGTAATAATATACATTATAATGTTCTAAATTTGACCACTATTGTTTCTAAATCTTGATTCTTTTATACATATAAAGTATTATCATAAATAATAATTTTGTAAAACCATTTAATTGTTTTTATTTATTAAATGTAATTTATTTTCTATTTAAAAATTATTCAATGAGATATAAAAAAATGTTTTTAATAAATTACATTATCTGTTTAGGATTGGATTTGAATTATTTTAATACTTTATTTATTAAGAAATCTTGAGAGTAGGTAAAATGCATTCCATGCTATTTTTGAAAATCTGATTCAAGACTGTCAAAGTTATTTTTAATATTAATGTGGTTAAAAATATTGGTTTTGAAACTTATTAGACTGTGAGAAAATTATTCTACATATTTTTATCAGTTGAATAATATTTCCATTATAATTTTTGACTTAAAGTAATATTTTTTATAAATAAATTTCACTTTATGATAATAATAATATTGGCAGTTCTAAGCCTAAAAAATTTAAAAAAATAAATAAAAATCTCGTATTACAATAAATTTAAGTATGTTTTAAAAATACTTATCCCAAAATTTACATAATGTACAAAATAGTATACACAATATATTATCTGGTTTATAATTTACAGCAAAAACTAAAAGTGGGATGTTATTTACAGTAACCTATTTTTTCAATCTTAAAGTACCTATCTACCTCGCTACCTACATATATTATCCAAGTACAATAATGGATACATATTAAGAGGACGCCACACCGACATCTTTTCAATGAAAAATTTGTATTAACATTTTTCATTTTTATCAAGTTACAAACATGTTAGAAATACGAAACAAAAAACTAATTATAACAACAACATTATCTAGCAACTGATGATTTTTGAGCATTTTTACACGTTTTATGAGTTTTATATAGGTTTTTAAATTTTTTTTAAAATAAAAAAAAACAAACAAATAATATTGATTGTTATATACAAATAACTTCCTGAAAAAAATGTCACAAAAATTATTTATACTTCTAGAAATATAAAAAAAAAGTTAGGTACCCTATATAGTATAGTAGAGAGATGTTCAAACTAAACCTATTTTGGTCAAAGTTTGGATATGATCTCTTGTGGACTGCACTATAGTAAACACAGCTCTAAAGTTAGTCCTACACAATGGGCATATTTGGAAATTGTTTGTTGCTGATCATTTTCAGTTAATTGTTGGTGTGAAAACAATTTACACAATTTTTACATATATGCTAATGTAACTAGTAGTGATAACTATATACATTATTCCTGTATTATATAATAACATATCATATATTAGGCAAGTGTGCCAGTCATGTACAAGATATAACCACAGAATAAATTATTAACTTATTTTGTGATGTAACCAAACATTAGCCCAAATATTTATCAAATATTATTAATGACAATAATTTTCCAACTATGCCAGTCATGTATAATCAATATTTATAATTTTCAATTATATTTAAATATTAAGCAATTTGTTTCATTAATAAATTGTTTAATTTTCTTTTACTTATAGATTATTAAAACGCGTACATCAAGAGTTGAAGATTTGACTAATTATGTGAAGTAAGTATTAAATTTTTATAGTAGCCAAAGAATTATGTTTAGCGTTTGATATATATATATATATAATATTTTACCACATTCAATCAAATGACAATAATAACCATTGCATAGATTTTATTATTGAGAGGAATTAAAATTAAATCATATAAACAACATTTCTATTATAGGTAATATAATTTTATGTATTACCTATACTGGGTGAGTTTTTATCATGAGCAATTTCTTGGAATATTTAAATCATTTTTTTGAAATTTGTTTCAGAATGTTTTTTTGTAAACTCAATTCTATAATTTTTTGTAATTTAAAATGTTTATTCCCTTCTTTATTTGCTAAAATTTTATCAGCTTTTAATTTTCAAATGACAACTTATGATTTAAATTATAAATTAAAAATATATATATTGTTGGTATAAGAATGTATACATTTTGATATTTTTATACCAATGAATATTTCCTAAGTAATTAGCATTAAAATTTAAAATGTTGCAGAATGGATAAGTACTATAATTACATCACTTTTAACATCTATTACATGTTATTACAATACTTTTCTACTCCATTACATCTTTAATTAAGGGATCATCTTAGGAAATTATATCATCAGATGGTTAAACGGAGACAGAAATTGTGGGTGTAACATTTTCTTAATGTATTTCATGAAGACTATATTTCATTAGTCAATATATTAATATGTTTTAAGAAAATATTAATCTCACACTAGATTTATTTTACTTGTAAAATTCTATATACTTTGAATATGTTATATTGAATTACAAATATAAAATTAAAAATTTTATTTTTAGAACTCATCATCCATATGAAATCTGTGAAATCATTTCTACGAAGGTAAATATCTCATTTGTATTCAATTTATATCTCTTTGTATAATGTTAAATAAATCTAATTTTACTATTTTTATATATGATATATGTATGAAAATTAATTTAAAATGTTTGTTAGCAAACAAAAATTTTATTAAGAAAAGTTATTTTACTTATATTAAATTATTTTGCAACTTTTTATATAAGAATTATTAAGGTTGTCACATACTGAATCGGAACGGAATCAAATTTTTGCTGCACACTGCATGAGAATATGAACATATTTTTAATTTATTTAATTCTCATTACTCATAGTTGGTAGTCACAAGTAGTTTTTGCTATTTTGTAATTTTAAATTGAATATATTAGATTAAAATTTTTTGACTATATATTTTCAAGTTATTTATTTAATTTTTACATTTTATATATTAACAACAAATGTGACTAAAGTAGTCATGGAGAACAAATTAACCATATTTTATTTAATTATATATTATTACTATTTTATAAAAAAAAAAAAAAAAAAACCAAATAATAAATAAATGCTAATAATATAATAAACACATTATATAACAAACATACCAAATTATAAATATCACAAATTAGGTATTGCACAGATGAAGTATTATGTCAGCACATTTTTGACCTTTTTAGATCCCCTTCTACTTTTCATTAAATGTCAGACACCCCCTACTTTATTATGTCAGCATATGTTCGAAAACTCCCATCTATTAATTTAAAAAAATATATCTGAATTGTATATGAATTTATAATAAATAGGTAAATGAAAAATGTTGTTACATATTTTTATTTATTTTTTATTACTGCTAACATCAAAATAGTCTAACCCCCCCCCCTGTTCAACAAATTTCACCATTTGAAAAATCCCCTCTCCTAGGTGGTTACATAATACTTGAACGATCCCTTATAATAAATTAATATTTAGAAATTTAACTTTGATGTTAACAGACATATTTATTGTTTATCAATTATTGGTTTAATCGACCCTCATCAGTTTTGATTATCCAATTTTATGTAATCCAATGTGTAGGATTTCATTAAAGATTATGTTATAGATTTTTTCTGTTCCAATCTAATGTATGACAACCTTTAAAATGTGATGTCTATGTACTGAATGATTGTTAACTAAAATAATATTTATAAAAATATTTAATCATTTATTTCTGCATTTAATAATACCAATATATTAAGAGGACACTACACACCCAATTTTTAAGGGGTTTTGTATAGGCAATTTTTATGAAATTTTAAGAAAAATATAAATCCAATAAATTGAAAATATTTAAATACATTTTTAAATTAATCAAAAAATAGCACTATACTCATATTTTTTTTTATTGTTTTCGTACTTCCAATGGTACACATTGTGTAATTATTGTAGGTTAACGATTTTGGTATCAATAGAAAAATTAAAACATAAATTATTATTGTACGCCAGTGTTTTTTGATTAATTAATTCTACCATGTTTTATAAAGTGTTATAAACATGAAAGAAATCTTATTTTCAAAACTGTATATAAACTAGAATTTTAAATAAAATTTAAAAAGCTGGTGTATGATTATAATTTAAGTGTTCACCTTTAATTTGATAACAAAATCGTTAACCTATGATAGTTATACAAATGTACTATTGGAAGTGGATGAAGATGTTTTCTACCGTGTTTTAAAAGTGTGTAGTATCCTCTTAATTTTGATACTTTTGCTCAAGGGAAGTTTGATACTATATATTATTATAAGTGACTATATATTATTTTATAGTTATATATAAGTGCAGAAAATAAGGATCAGGCTTGTGATTAAAATAATTTCTATAGTTTTGAAAATTGGCGTGTTTGATAGTTTTAGGGTACATATTAACATACTAAAACTAAACTCCTGAGCAATCATGTTTATGCTTGCTATGTTCTGATTGGTCGAATGAGCCCAACACTTTAATTTTAGCTTATAACTTGTAAAATAATCATTCAACATAACTTGAACTTAACATGAAATATGAATTTAATTTTATTACAAATTAAATTGTCTAAAAAAAATTTTATATTTATATTAATCTTTCAATTAAATGGGACAAGAGATTTATCTTTATTTGCCATGCCACTGTTAGTATCAGCTATTATTGGAATTGTTTATTATAATAGCAAAATAAATATTTTCGTTACCATACAATGTATTTATTTTGTAACCGCGTGTTATATGTTAATAATTAATCTTGTATTATTACTAAAAGAAAAGTGAAATTTATAATAAATATATGAATTAACATTATTATATATTATATAGATCTTATATACTGTACCAGCAGTTCCCAACCTCGAGTCGTGACCTAAATTGAAATTTTACAGGTTTTTATGGTAGATTGCAAAAGCATGATTTACATATATTATTTCAGTAGAATTTTTTCAGTCAATATTCAATAAAAAATAAATAATAGTTTTAATATTTCAATAACAAAAAAAATTGAGGAAGGCAATCGTTATGAATATTATAGTAGGTACCTATATAATTTCTTTTTCTATTCATATTTTTTCCGGAATGCAACTATGTATTGCATTCCAACTTTGCAAGACTACTTCTTCTTATTTTAAACTATATAATAATTAATTATAACTAATATTTTCTGATATTTTTATAGACCTGTTTACACCTTAGTGAGTACTCCTGAGAGTGAAAGTACTCACATTTATGAAAAGTTTTAAATTGTACACAAAAATAAATATTAAATGAGTATTTAAGAGACCGCAATACATGCCATATTTAAGGGGTTCTATATAGGTAATTTTTAAGAACTATTATGAAAAATAAAAATCTAACAATTTAGAAATATTTAAATACATTTTAAAATTAATCTGAAAATAGCCCTGTACCCGTATCACTTTTTATTGTTCATGAAATTTCCGCCTAAAAGACCAATAAGTGCGACAAAATTGTAGAACTTTGGAAAGTCGGATTTACAATCTGTAAACAGATTTGAATGTGTGTCGACCTGTCTTCTAGGGATCGATTCGGGTCATTTTTCTATATTATTACAGATTTAAATGTAATTAATGTTTAAAAAAAATTTCGATTTTTAATGATAAATAACAAGGCAAAAAAATAAAAATTAAAGCCTCCAACGATCCCTAGAAGACAAATTAATGAATTCAACACAATTTTCAGAATTGAAATCCGACTTTTCAAAGTCCCGCAATTTTATCTTTTAGGTCGATTTTTCATTTGTGTTACGACCTCTCAAGGTACCTGTATATAATATATATTTTTTTTATTAAGTGTGCCTTGCACCCACATTAGCTGTCTCAGTTTAACAACTGATAAAATACATAATTATTCTTATCATGACTTTAGTAATTTCTAATATTAAAAATGAATTAATTTCGAGTTAATTATATAGTATAAAGTTAATTAAATCTCAAAATTTTTATTTGAAAAATGAATTTATTAATTTAAATTAAAATATCCAAAAATAAAAGTCTTTATTACAGCATAGGTAATGAACTTTTCTATAAATATGATAATTGGTAAATTTACTCTAATAATATAAATTATGAAGTAATGGTAAGAATGCTAGACATACATTTTGTATGGTTGGACGCAGATAGAAAATGTGGGTGCTATTTCCTCTTAATTAAATGAATAATTTTTTTTTAACATCATTCACTGTTATTGAAAGTAAATCACTTAACTCTTTGACTGCTGAATTAATTTTTTCTTAAAGTATGTGCTGTGCTGAATTAGTTTTTAATTTTTTAATAATTTTAAATTTCTCATTTAAAAATGCTTAATTAAAAGTTCATTTTTGACCAAGTTATTCATTATTTGTTTTAGCAAACCAGTGGTTTCCAAATCTTTGTGCATATCCATATAAACCGTACACATATTTCAACAACAAAATATTTAAAAAAAACTGTAAAAATCACATTGTCACAATTCACAATCAAAAACATTAGAATTATTAACATAAGCCAATTATCTTGCCAGGAAAATGTAATATCATAATTATGTTTTGGTAACCACTGGAAATAACAAAATAAATATTTACTTGTAACATCATTAAAATTAATCAAAATCGATTCCAATTGATTTG
This sequence comes from Pemphigus obesinymphae, assembly GCA_025469235.1. Classification (NCBI taxonomy): domain Eukaryota; kingdom Metazoa; phylum Arthropoda; class Insecta; order Hemiptera; family Aphididae; genus Pemphigus; species Pemphigus obesinymphae. The sequence continues at coordinate 12,779 of JAIPRL010003202.1, read as the reverse complement.
TTATTTTAATCTCTAAAGAGCTTTGCATATTTTGTTTATGTAGCTATTACACCTGATTTTTTAATAGAGTAAAATTGTATATGCGACTGTAGCACACCCGAGAAATAAACTGCTGTCACATATACGTGACAGTAGAACTCAAAAGGTTAAAATACATATTCATTTCTATTAATTTATTCATCTTTTTACCTAAAAAATTAATATAATTAAACCATCTTTACTAAATTATATTAAATATATAATATATATTAAATCATATTTAAAATTTGTGGTGTGTGTTATATATTATATAAGTATAATATTAAAAATTAAAATAAAAAGATATATTTACTTTTTTATATTTCACCAAATTATCATTTTTGAACTCTTGTTTTATATTTACAACTTGTATTACAATTTTTTTTTTTTTTAATGGCAACACCTACTTTCAGCATCAGATTCAGATTAAGCAATTCTCTTCAAGTTATTTTGGTCTTTAAAACTAGGTTTTAAACCCAAAATTGTACCTTAAGATCGTTAATCATGTCAATTTTCAAAACTATCAACATTTTTATAAATAAAAGTGATTTTTTCCTGAACTTTATGTGTTAGTATATTTAAAAAAACATCAATATTTCTATTTAAATAATTAACTATATTAATGAATGATACATAGCTAAATAAATAGGCATGTTCACTATGTTACTAATGTTCACTATCATATTCCCATTATATAACATAGTGATAATAATCAAATTATTTAGCAACAAATATTTTATCTATGATAGTTATTTAAAATTTCTAATCTGATCTAAAAAAGTAAATTACCCAATAATAATTTTACAGTTATATATATTCTTTAAAGTAATTTAATAGTGTAATTTGTCGAAAATACGCAAAATCAACTATCATGCTATTATTATATTTTTTTTTTAAAGTAAAATAATCAACTGAAATTAAAACAGAATATAGATCCTTTATTTTCAGCACTTAAATCTTGGGTAGTTGATTTAAAACGTGGCTGGCTTTACAGGGTTCAAGAATTTTTGATACACATTCTAGATGCCCGAAAATCGTCACTAAAATGTATTGAGTTACAAGGAGATTACATTGATAAATAAAATTAATTTTGCATGAAAAAAGTTTTTTTTTTCTTTTTTGGTCATTGACTTTTCAAATCACTCTTATAATTTAGTAGTTTCTTAACTGTCTAATATTAGTCTGTTGCCTAAGATGATAGTATGCAGTATAATCTCAAGAACATGCCTGTTTATACTTTATTTAGCTATAGAATGGTATATATTTTCATTACAAATTTTATAACAATTATAATTCTATGGTTTATGTTTAATAGATAGAAAATGGAAATATTAATTATATGGATTGGATAGCACAATGTGTACCAGAAATGTCAAAGAATGTTAATGACAATAAAACAAAATTGCCCGAAAAGAAGAAAGAAGAAAATAATGAATAAACTTTTATTTTTAATCTGATTATAACTTGTTAAAATTGATCATAAACTATTATATTTTCTTTCTTTTATTAAATTAACGATATAATAATAAGTTACAAATTCAAAAATATAATTTGTATAATAATTTTCGTGTTTTCACTGAGGTAACAAAAACAGTTTACTGCAAATGCTGTTTCATATTAAAATATTTATTTATTCTTATTAGACCCAGTATATAGTTTAAACAGTTTACAAAAAATAGGATTTGTTCTTGCAAGTATTATCTAGCACTGGTATCAATATTATGAATTTGACATTTGATGGCTGTTCAACTAATATAATTTCCGCTCAGCTTCTAGGTTATAATTTTAATATTAATAATTTAAATACTTTTTTTTGGGTCTGACTATAACAATAATGCAAAAATTGTAACGATTTTTGATGCTGCTCATATGGTAAAGTTGGTCAGAAATGCATTTGAAGAAAAGAAAGTGTTATAGATTATCAAAACAATGAAATTAATTTGAAATATGGTCATAATTTGTGCTATTTACAAGAAAAGGAAGGATGTCATTTAGCAAATAAATTAAGAAAAAATAACATTTTCTATTTTAAACTAAAAATTCAACTGGTGACCCAAATACTGAGTCAATCAGTGGTAGATGACCTAACATTTTACAAAAACACTCTTAAACTTGAGGAGTTTAAAAATGTAGGTCCTACAATAAAATTAATTGAGTTATTTATTGTCACATTAAGGCTTTTGATTATTAAATACAAAATCAATAAATTTTGCATTGGGTATAAAAAAAAACACTTTGCAATGAAAATATTGAAGATATAAAATTGTTTACAAAAAAATGTATAACCTTATCAAAAATCTTAAGGTTTGAGATAATGATATTTATATATCTGTACTGCAGTCTAATCATAAAAGTAGTTTTATTGGATTTATTGTTTGTCTGAATAGTTTACTGCAATTATATTCAACATTAATTGAATCATATTAAAGCTTACAAATTAAATCAGGACCATCTGGAACTATTTTTCTGTAGTGTTCGTTCTCATGGTGGATTCAATAATAACCCGATGGTCAGACAGTTTCGTTCTGCCTACAGAAAATTAGTTATCCAAAACACTCGCATAACATAATTTATTACTGGAAATTGTAATTCTCTAGAGACATAGACATTCTTCATTATTTCAGTTCTGATCCAGTCAAGGTATTGAATAACAATTCTTCAAATTTAAATTTAAATTTTCTTATTTTAGAAAAAAATTTACAATTCATTTATAATGGATCACAACTATATTGGGGTCATAGTGAATATTCTTTCAGTAATTTTTCAAAAGAAATTATAATTTATATTTCTGGATTTGTAGTTCACAAACTCACTAATACACTTAAATGTGATACCTATAAAAATGCATTGTGTGCTGTAGATAAAGAATGTTTCTTAAATTGTCTTATTACTTTAAAATATAAAGGAGATGATAAAGGAAGCTTAAATTATCCAAGTGGCAGTGGTATTAACATTTATTTCAAAACTAAAAACATATTTTGAAAAATACTATTATACAAACAAAGCAGTTAACAAATTAAAAATTTAATCAGAAGTTTTAACTAATTTTTATTCAATTCAAATATATTTGCATCATTGAAAACTTAACAGTACTGAAACAAAAGGTCCATTAACTGATCATATTACTTTGTTAATAAAATCAATAACATCAACTTATATTAACTTGAAAATTGAGTATACCTTAAAAAGCCACAATGAAACACCATCACTCAGAATGTGGTACAAGATGACCCTTTTTAAAGGCAAATAAAACAATATTTTAAAACTAATTATAATATTAATTGTAAAGTAAAGAAATATAATTACTTATTCACAAAAAAATTATAGGTAATTAGATATCTTTTAATTGTACATTAGGCATTATAAATATCTAGGAATTTTATGTAAATCAATACAATGAACTTATGTAAATCAATTGTAATATGTATATAAATACTATTTGTAAAATGTATTTATATATTAATTTATTAATTGTAATATACAACCTGACCATTTAAAAAAAAAAATACATTTTCCTTCCCATTTTACAGACTTAGGACTGTCAGTATATACATTAAATTACATTTTATATATACTGGTATGGTTAAAAATGTTTTTTTTTTTAATTTTCTTTATAATAAAATGTTTTGTAATCAAAATGTAACAAATTGTTACAATCTATCTTAAAACTAGTAGTAACACAAGCCTACTAAGCTATTCAAGTTATGATACCTATTCTGTCAAATATTTTTTAGTGACTAGCATTTCCAAAACGTTGAGGTTGTTAAACTACACTGCTTTAAAAGTAATTACTTTGACATAACATAGGTAATATATATTATTCAAATTTAGTTCTAAAAGCGTACTCTTAGCACGGAGGATGTCTCATATGGTAAAATAAGTATACTGTTTTATATTTTTTAGTACCTAACCAATGCAATGGTTTTATAAAAACTTGACAAATAAAGTTTTAAAAATAGACTATAGCATTTTTTTAAATTTAAAATTTATATTAAGTAACAACAAGCTCTTAACAAGGATGTCTCATACAGTAAAGCAAGTGTATAACAATTTACCTGTTGCAGCACTTTAATTTTCCTCAGCAACCTTTTTAAAAAAAAGAAAGTATTTTATGAATACTTACAAAGAATTTTTAAAATTTAACAAAACAGTGACACACTATGTCACAGAACACACTAAAGTAAATTTAGATTTAGAGCATGTAATGTGTGGTTAGATCGAATGACATGAAACGAAAGAAACAGATTTATACCTTGTACAGTTGTAGACTGTAGGACGTAGGTAGGTTATAATATATTATTATGGAAAATAATATTCTTGATATGATCACAGAAAAATCATAAATTATATTAAATTTAACCATGGCTAACAACGGCTATATCCGATAAGTATTAGCATGGTTTAAATATATAGGTTATTGCACATATACCCACACTACCTAACTTTTCAACAAAGGGATATTAAAATGGTAATGTAAGGGGAGCCATTCTGATTTGTCTATATTTATATACAATTATATACAATATCATTAATATAGAAGATACTGTAATGGTAATATCCATGGTATTAGAAGATATCTTATAAGACTGTGGTAATATCGTACTTACCACAGATTATGACAGTACCCTTATGCTACCATTTTGAATTTAGGGATAATAATTGAGGTAAAGTACAATAACCTGTATATTTAAACCATGTATTAGTATTTGGTAGGTAAAATTATAGATATATATTTGTGGCTAAAACAAAATGAAAAATATAAATGATAATAATATAATATACAGTACATACCACGGTCTTAGAAGATGTTCTAAGACCGTGTGCAGGACCTATTTAAATTATATATATATATCAATGATTAGAATATACATATACACATCATAATACAATAAATCACAATTACTAAGTGAAATAACTATTATTTTCAAAATTTAAATCCTAAGATACTTGTTTTACAGACAATAATAGTAATATGGGAAACTCAGAACACAATATTTTGTTTTTATTTAATGGTCTCTATAATTTTGCCCCCTTCTGTGAGTCAATTTTCAGATGGACCGGTACCTCTATAATACTCTATGGAATAGGTTTGTGTGTTGTCATATATCAAACATTTTTTTGTCAAATACATTTTATTCCACGAATAAGTGTCTTTTTATTTCTTTTTCTATGAATAAATAATCTAGGTCATTAGAACATTAAAAAACAATGGTCATGTTATTCAGCAAATAAGTTAGGAAAATTAAGTCTGTGAGCATCATAGAAAATATATTTAATAGAGAGCGAACTCTCTGTAGAAGTTCTGAATCAGTAACTTTAGAGCTAACTGTAATTATCGTAGAAACTAACTATCGATATTTGATATTAATAGATTATTTTATTAGCTATCGATTATTTAATCGACTATCGATTTTTTAATTGATTGTTAGCATTCCTTTATTATATATGATAAAAGAAATTCTAAATAGTAAATCATTTTGAAAATTATGATAGGTACATTACAAAATATTTTTCAAACTTTATTTTTCAGCCTTTTTGTATAGTATTATTACAATAACACAATAAATATACAATTTGGTTCGATATTAATTAACTTGATTTTGTTGATATAACATTGTTTTAATATAATATAATACAAGATTTATAAGTATACAATAAGTAAATTAGTGATTTAATTTTACATTTTTATGAGTAGATAAATATTCAAATTAACAAAATAAATATAAATATAATAAAATAATATAAAAAACAAAACGAAAATAGGTACCTGTGTAAATATGTAAACAAACAAACAAGTTTTAAAAATTGTAGTCTAAAAGTGTGTACTTCCCACCAGACTTCATTAATTGAATTTTTTTTTATTCTAGTTTTATATGTTGTATTATATTTTTCTGCCGCCATTATCATTTTATCATTACTATCAACCCTATTTATACTACCTCTATTTAAAATATAATTTATTTCTTCCAGAAATGAAAATATCAATAGCTGAACGGTTGTATTCAAGAATAAACTGCTTAAATTATGTTTAGGACATTTTAATTCTGTGAAATCAATATTTTGTTTTATTAGTAAAATCATTTATTTTTTTATCAAATTAGATATATTGACATTAAATAAATGTTTAGCTAAGCTATATAAATTAGTCACATTAGTAGCAGGGTAATTTAAATTACAATTATAATATTAATGAGCCTTTATGAAATTATGTTCTTGTAGAACTGTATTAGAAGTTAATTTATATATACATAATTTACAATTTTGTATGAGATTTTTAATTTTCTTTATTATCCAACCAGCAACAAATGTCCCACATCTTTTTTCAATATCTGAGGAATTTATAATTATTTTATTAGTAGGTAAGTATTGAAAAAATGTGTAACATTAGTCTAATTATTCAAAGACTCATCATTTTTATCATCTAACAACAGTAGTTCTTTCAAACTGTCTAAAACCCTATCATAACTGTCAGGTTCACAATTAGATCCTACAGAGTGATTTGCAGTAAAATGTAAAATTTTAAAATCAGTTTTAAAAGAAGATACAAAGCCTGAACAGGTGGGATTTATATTTCTTATATACCATGACTCCTAATAGAACCAAAAATATTCTCTATTGGGTCCTGGTTAAAATTTCTTAAACATATATATGGAAAGCCATCTGAGAGTAATTTTTTTGAAAGGTATTTAGAGACCTTTAATAGTTTCTACCCAATTTTTTATTGTCACAACTTTATTTCGATTACATACAAACTGTACACTATTTAGTACTTGTATAGCTTCTCTCCAAAATATCCAGTGAGCTGATGACTTTGTAACTGCACACCTCAAGTCTTTTCAAATTGGTGGATTTAATACATTACCATTTATACTATAGAAAAGCTATTCTATGAATAGACATAATATAGCTGTGTCTATAGCAGATGCATCCAAGCTTGATTTACCTAATACAAATATTAATATAATAATAATACATTTTTGAAATAAAAAATCAGCTTACTAGACCATGTTTCAAGTAGTTTCATAATAAAGCCAACACGTTGACTAAAAATTTGAGCAGCTAGAGACGCCTTCATCTTTTTCATTTTATCCACATATACATGGGCATCTGTTAACTTTGGACTGACACGGTCTCCAATAACTGCTTCATTTTTTTCCAACTTGTATAGTTTAACTATATGTTCCCACTTTGCTAAGTGTTCTATTCCATTTTTATCAGTGAATTTAAAATTTTTAGTTAGAAGATTATTGCGTATGCATTGAGCAGATGTGGAGGATCGAATAGTGGAACTATTTTATCTCCACCCAATTCAAAGCCAAATAATCTATTTTGAGTTTTAGATTTTAAAAATGTTTTTAATTTGTGATTTTAAAATATTAATAATTGCTACATTTGTTGTTGCCTGATCGCAAATTAATGAAATAACTTTCAGTTCAGTAGATTGTATCGCATGAACAACTTCTTTTATACAAACAACAAGATCTGATGTCCTTATTGCACTATTTGTAAATATATAAACAACCGGTTGCTTGAACTTTTTTCTTATGCCTCTGATCATGAATGTAAGTGCCTTATCTGCAAACTGTGGTTTTATTTTATTGTTGACAAGATCTTGGAAACCAATAACCCTATCTTGATTTGTGACTTATTGAAGACCAGTAGACAATGAAATTTTATTAAATAATAGGCTACAATACTTTTCCAATGGGTTCGTTAATTTTCTACTGTTTTTTTTTAGATGTTTAAATATTTTTTGATTAATTTCAGTTTGAAATTGAATTTTTTGCAGCAGATTTAACATAGTTCACTTTGATCGGACTTCAAAAACCTTTTGCAATAACCTGTACACTTTTCCACTTTGTTTAAATACAGAAAGAGCAAATACTTTATCATTTAAAGTGAATTGTTGTTCTCTAGATGTTTTGGATTGGGTACTTCTTTGTGATGATATGAAATTGCAAGTAACATTATTTAATTTATTAATTGATTTTTGGTGTTCAAACAGGTATTTTTCTGCTTAGTATAAATGATCTTTAAAATTAGCATTTCTAAGGCGTAGTAAAACATTTTCCTTTTTTGCATCCTTCAATGCATCATAATAAGTAGCATTTTTTGAAAGTTAACTGCACTCTGCGTCTTACGTTGATATTTCTCAATATACCTTTTGATTATTTTATGCCTGTGGAAAATATATTTAATAATATATTAAATAAAATGACAGTTATGAAGTAAGTTATGGAATAACCAGAGATTTATATCTAATAATAACTTTTTGTTGATCTTTAAATTCAATTAAACCAATTTTTCAAAAATTAAAAATATATTTTTGAATTTGTATAATATAGAATAATAATAATGGGGTGGAGGTATTAAATAAATTCAAAATACTGAGCCCAAATTTAGAACTAGTTAAAAAAAAAGGCCATGAATTGTTAGGTGAAAATTAAAATATATTACAAGATAATATATAATTTTAAATTTTCTTCAATTACCATAAAGAGAATAAATGTAATATTTATAGAAAAAAAATCTTAAGACTATAGGTGGAGACTACAACTTAACAATATACTATTTTTTAAAATATTGTTAATTTTTTTTTTTACCTTTGATATTTATAGTTTTTGATATTGAATCTTGTGGTGCTTGAACAATGGTTGAATTCAAACTGGACAATTCACTTATGCCTTTCATTTCAGCTAAATCTAGAAAAAATATTTGTGTATATTAATTTTAACAAAAAAATGTAAAATATTATTATTTCAATTATTTAATCATTTTTACCTGTTAATTCTGTTGAATAGGTCACCGGAATAATTCTTTGAACTTGTTCATTAGTTTTGTTTTTCATTTCATATTCATAAATTTTTTCCTCAGCTTTATTCAAAGCTATAAATACAATTTAAATTAAATTTAAAATAAACACAAGTATGATTACAAATTATTAATGTACAAACTAATTGGTAAATTCAATGTAGGTATTGCATTTCTATTCAATTTTTTAGTTCCTGGACTTCTGAAATTGTTATCAAAATATTTTGCATAAGTGACAAACTTTTTATATACATTGTTTATGTTCATATATTTTAACTTCGGATTGCCAGTGGCACGAACTCAAGTATAAAACCAATCATCTTTAGGAAACAAATGCCTAATTGTATTTGTATCTGTGTAAATCGTATCATACCTGATCACAATACAACCTTTTGAATCATTTTGGCATTTAAACCAAATAGAATAAAATTTTATTAACCGATTTTTCGGTTTTTTCCATGTGGAAAGATGAACTAGAGCAGTGTTTCTTAAACTGTGTTCCACAGAGATCACTTAAGGGTTCTATGAAGCTTAGTGATTATTTTTCAAAATATTTAAGAAAATTACTAAAAAAAATCTACCAACACATACTACTGAAGTTGAAATATTTAGTATTCTAAATTTTTTTCTTGAAGATAATAAAATACCATCGGACAACTGCATTGATATCTGTTCCGATGGAGTAAAGGCTATGAGCGTTATAATAAATGAAGCTATATAGTGTATTAAAAATATTGCAAAAAACTGTTCTAGTAGCCACTGTATGATACATAGACAAGTAAACGCTGCAAAAATGTTATCTACCAGTTATAAGAATGCTCTTGATGAGGTGGTCAAAATCATAAACTTCATAAAATCTTCATAGACTCTAAATATTTGTTTATTCCAAATCATATGTGAAGACATGTAAACTGTACATATTTTTCTTCTTTTACATACTGAGATCAGGTGATTATCTCGAGGAAAGATACTAATTCGTATTTTTGAGCTAAGGGATAAGGTGCATGCTTTTTTTTTTTAACATAAAATTAAATTAAAATATCGATTTCTTGATCAAATTTGACTACTTAAAATTGATTATTTAAGTGACATTTTTATACAGATCAATGAGCTTAATTTTACTTTTCAGAGCAGACAAGTAAATGTATACACTGTTCACGAAAATGTAATTTTTATTTATTTAATTGGATATTAATCCTTATATTAAATGTTGCATTAAAATTATTGAAACAAAGTTGGGATTCCACAATAAAAGTGGATATAAAAAAAGGTTTCACGGATAAATAAAATATTAAGAAACGCTGAACTAGAGGGCTCGTTTGGATCTAATGTATACGTAACTTAGATGTATGTACCATTAAATTCTATAAAACTGACTTACCTTATTACCTTACTTACCTTACTGACTTAAATACGATTATTAATTAAATTTAAGACAATTTAAAAATAGACAAAAGATATAACACATTAAACACATAAAATTAAAACGCAAAAGTACAAAAGACCAACAGAAAAATATCATGATGGGATCCGTAATCGTGAAAAAGACGGGTGAAAATTTCAATGTACACCGAGCTATAGACTTGAACTTTGGACAAAATTAGTTCTTACAAGGTGGTACCTTGTAAGATCGGTAATATACTATCGGTAATATACCGATAATAAAAATATCAATACAGTTGTCGCTTTAACATTGTAATTTCTTATCAGGCTATCATAGCAAATCCCTATAGAGTTAGACTCTCCTGGTGAGCATGTTAAATTCCTGGTATTAAAACATATTTTAAAGAATAATTTAAAAATATAAAACAAAACAAATCTTCCTCGTAACCAAATCAACATTGGTAACTATGTGCTAGTAACTATGGACATACGCCAATGTGCTGAAACCAATTTTAGTTTGCTAAAATACAATTATTATACTTTTTTAAGAAAATACATTTCTTTTAAATTTGAAAGACTGCCACTTAAAATCATCTCATTTTAAAACTGCAAAAACCATTTAAAATTAAAACTAAAGTTCTTGGCATATTAACACAATAATATTCATTTGTATTCACTTGCCCCTTCTTTTATCTCAAACATTATTATATAACATTTTCTGAATAAAACCAGTTTATAAATTTTTAATAATTCTTGAGTGACTTGAATGTGCTTTGCTACTTGTAATCTAAATAACATCATGACTATTAAATTATTTGGTTTCATATTTTACATAGTAATTACAAATATACAAAATAATAAGAATATTTTTGATAATATTATAATTAGAACGTATTTTGTTCAAAAATATTATACCTATTAATTACCTCAATTTTTAATCAATTTGAATAATAATTTTAAAAAATTCAATAGAAAAATAAATTAAATAAAATGGCTTTTTCAAAAATTAAACAAATGAAATTTAAAAATTTTTTCAAATTGACCTTTGTATACAAATTATTGTCGAAAAAACTACTTTTAAAAATATCAATTTGCCGTGGAGATATTGATTTATGTAAGCTAGTTTGCATTTTAGATCACTGTGATATGGCTGACACAATGGGTAATTAAGGTTTTTAAACTTAAATTTAGAAACTTTAAACCTGGTCTTAGTATATAGATTTTCGTAAAGTGCAATGTTTTTAGTACCTGTTTTTATAAATTATACTATTTAATAATGATGCAATAGAAATTGTTTTAGTAGACCAGTTAAATTAGTATAAATTACATCAATTTAAAATTGAATTATAAATCATATACCTACCTAAATAAGTAATGAAGAGTTTCATTACTCCAATAGCCTAATTTATAACACAAATATTTCAGTAATTAGGCTTTTTTGTACTTGCATTAAAATAGGCGTAAAGTTTTATACTATATTATTATGCTGTACTAAGGACTGAGTAGTCTTCTTCTTCTTCTCCTTCGCCTTCTCTCCCAACTATTTGGGGTCGGCCACCCTGGTCCTACACTTCCACTTAACTCTATCTCCCGCATCTTCTTCACTTATCCCACCTTCCTCATATCACTCGCCATCACATCCTCCCATCTCTTTTTCGGTCTTCCTCTCCCGCTCTTACCAACAACATGCCTTTCCTTTACTAATCTTACCGCCTCAGTCTCTTCCCTCCTTAATACATGCCCGAGCCATCTTAATATATTCTCTCTCATTTTGTCTACTATTGAAGCTACCCCTATATTACCTCTGATATACTCATTCCTTATTTTATCCTCTCTAGTAACTCCACTCATCCACCTTAACATTCTCATCACAGTGACACTCATTCTCTGTTCTATCTTTCTATCTACTGCCCAACATTCTGTTCCATACATCATTGCAGATCTCACCACTGCCTTATAAAATTTACCTTTTAACTTGATAGGGATTCTTTTATCACACAGAATACCTGACGCTTCTCTCCACTTCGTCCATCCACACTTAATCCTGTGTTTCATATCCTCTTCAAAACCCCCATCTTTCTTCCTAAATAGTTGAAAATCTCCACTTCTCCCACCACATCCCCACTTAACTTTATTTCTAGCCTTTCCCTATTCCCTCTGTGTTCCCTTTCACCAAAATCATACTCTATATATTCTGTTTTATTCCTACTAATCCTTAGTCTTTACTTTCCAGAGCTTCCCTCCACTCTTCAAGTCTACCATTCACTTCCTCAGGACTTTCTCCTATCAGTACTATATCATCTGCAAACAACATGCACCAGGGTACCTCCCCTGTATATCCTTTGTTATCTCATCCATTACCAGGGAAAATAAGTAAGGACTCAAAGCTGAACCTTGATGTACCCCTACTCTGACCCTAAAATCCTCAGTTTCTCCACATAGACTTCTCACTCTTGTACTAGCCCCTTCATACATATCTTCAATTATGTTCACATACACCTTTGGTAGTCCTTTCTTCATTAATGCCCACTTTAAGATCTCCCTAGGAACCCTATCATAAGCCTTCT
>JAIPRL010003201.1:0-49395 GCA_025469235.1 Pemphigus obesinymphae | reverse complement strand
CACCCAAGTACGCAATTTTGTTTTCCCCGCGAACATCCGAGATGGGAAAACTCGCCTATATTCTTTTTAATACTTCTCATACTTTTTGACAAGTTTTATGCCGGCTGTCGACCTGACGCAACCTCAAATAGTCGACTTCTACGACAGGCATGAGGAAACCGTGGAGGTATTCTTAGCCCCCTCCACTGGGTATCTTAATTTAAATATACTAAAAATATATTTATGATTTTTTGAAACAGATCTAAAAGTATCCAAATAAAAGAAGAAGAAATAACAAATGAAGTGCTGCTATTGAATCAAAATGTTAAAAAAGAGGAACATACAGAATTTAAGTTCGAGAACGTTGCTGAGTGAGTATATATAAAATATCAATGCTATATTTATATGACAACAATTTATTCCGTTATATAACGGTCTATAACATATCGAAAACATTTTTTTTTTTATTTATTACATTACACCTTTATCAATGCATAATAGGTTCTGATTATATTCCATTGTTGATTCTAAAATTTGATCGTAGGCATTTTGAATATTTTATAACAGAATATATTATGAAAACTTTTTGTTACACAGCGAATCACAGTTATTTTTACCACATTAATACAAACAGCTTAAATCTTCTAAATGGTAGTTTAGTGGTATATCTAATGTTCAGAGGATTTGAGATATTTATTAACAATTTCAGAATTTTTCATTATGTTTGTTTCAAAAATTTTTGTATAAAACTACTAACATAATAAGTAAAACAAATACTATAGGCAATAAATAGTAATTTTAAAAATATTTTATCTATATTATATATATGGATATTTAGTTTTTTTTAATGTATAAGATAAAGATTTTACTGATGAGTGTACGGATGAATATACATTTTTTATGTGTTATTAGAAAATTGTTCCTAAAAGATCTGAATAAAGTTCACTTATTCGCCAAAGATATAGACAATTGAATATCAAAATGAACAACTACATATTATATTTCATGGTTTTTTAAGTTTTTTTTTAAATTTCATTTTGTAAAGTGGCTCTTTTGATTATTCATAACTTACTGAATTTTTATCTAATTTACTTGAATTTTATACTTTATTTTATAGTAGACTTTTATAATATGTAAGCTAATTAATACATTTTAAACCTCCTAAACTTAACTTAAGACAGCTTATTTATAAATACCCATTAAAAAATTCAAGTTGACTGGGTAATAATTCAAATAAGTCATGAAGACGGCCAATTTTAAAAAAAAATTTTAAATATACAAAAGACAAACAACATAATAAGTATTTTAGTTAGTTAGTAGTAACTGTTAGTTCTAATATTTAATCGTTTATAACTTTTGGTTAAAATATGAATTTTACTTATATAATATATATTTTTTAAAACACATTTTTAATAACATAATTATTATAGTAAATAAAAATGTAAAACGTCGTCTCTTTGGTCCTCAGACAAGATAGTATATTATTTAGTGGGTACTTATTTTAAATTTGTAAGCAAAGATAAATAAATCAATAAATTCAAAAGATAAATCTAAGCGAAGTTAATAAATAAGTATAATATTATTAAAAACAACTTTATTTGTTATTTTCAATACATTTATAAAATATTTCCAATACAAATAGTAGTTTTTCTTTAGTCTTAAAATTTACTTCTTTAAATTAATTTTTTATCAAAAATAGCTCTTTACTATAAAACTTCTACTAGACTCCTTTCACCCAAAAAATATGCATAGACATGGAAAAACAGCTTCGCTTAAAATCTAAAATAATTTTTTTTAATATTCAATGCCATATAATATATATATATATATATTAATATAGATAAAAAATTTTTTGATAAATTATTTAAAATAAAAAATGTTAATTTGAAATTAATATGAATATTGTTATATTTTAATTTGATTTAAAACTGAATTCTTACATACTTCAAATTTAAATCTAATATTATAGTGGACTCATAATTAATTTTGAACAGTAGTCGGACTAAGACCAAACATTAATATAGGGTTTATTGTAATTATATCAATATACCTACCTATTATATAATAAAAGTAACAATAAATTATGAATATAAAGATATATTTGTGATAAATTGTAATTATTAAAACGCAGTAGTCACATAAAAAACAAAAATGTATTTCCTAAGGTAACTTTGTGATATCACATTTTTATTCACATAATAAAATATAATTTTTGTATAACTAATTTATAACCAATTTAAATGTATATAAATGTACACGAATTAGTATATTAATTATTATTGTAATATATAAATAATTATAATATAGATCAAAGGTAGATTAGACATAAATACATTTTTTTTATAAAAACTGCTAGCCTTAAAATTTAAATGTTATAAAAAATGAGTATACCTACATTAGAAACTGTACTTAAAAACAATAATGTTTTAAATGATCTAATTGTACTTGTTTGTTGATTACATACGTAAATAATAATATTACGTTTTAGTATTAAGGTGCATTCAATTTTAAACAAATGTAGGTATTGAATTTACCTTTAGGTGTAACATTTTCACTGTCAATTCGATGAATAGATGATACATTATTATGTATAGCTTCCAGCTTGGTATTTATATACTCCAAATTTGTTTTGAATTTCTATAAAATGTAGGTAGGTATTAATTTTTTTTTAATACAACTTATGTATGTACAAATTCTAGTTTATAATTCATATTTAATATATTTGGTTCTTTATCAAATATTTGAGGTGACTTAATTAGTAAGGAAGTATAAACAATTAAATTAAAATAACTTTTAATTTATATATTTTAACGTATTGAAAATCGAAAACTAAACAAAAATTATCTATATTCTGTGCCTATACCATAAGGCATAGAGTAAATAAATAAGAATATAATATTATAATATAACTAAGTAATACCTAACTTTTCAAATGTCCAAGAAAATGGTGCTTATCTTACATATCAACAATAAAAATTTATATATAAGTATATACAATAAATAATAATAATTGTTTTGTTGATATCTAATATGGTATGTCGTTTTAAATATGTTTGGAAACTAAACATTTCGCATAATTACCCAATATAAAGAAATATGCAGTTAATATTTTTGTAACAATAATAATTTATTCCAAATAAAAATATAATATATTATAGGTATATTTATTATTTATATTTTTATTGTAATAAAATAATTTTTCATGGATAGTAAAACTACAAAACATCATTTATTTCATGATAAGGACGTTGTTTTGTGTGTTTTTTTTTATCATTTCATATTTATCCAAAATCCAAATTGTCATTTATCAAGTACAGTTTTACTGTTCAGAGTTCTTACGTTTTAGTGAAAAAATTTTGTCCCGTATTCCTTTTTTTTTTAGGAGTATACTTACTTAACTGTATCCGTCATTGTTTTCTTGATAGTAAATAATAATTATTTACTATCAAGAATTATACAAAATTAAATTAATCAAAGTAAAATTTATTATTTATTTATAATTTTATTTTAAACAATATTTAGGTATTCTCAAGCGTGTATAGGTATTATATAATAATAGGTACGCATTATATATTATATTATACTCAATACATATTTTATATTATTTTATTAATTTTGTATGCATATTGTTAAACTGTTTTGTAATCGGGTCTATCAATAATTATTAACTGGAACAGATTTTATTGTGATTTGATCTGTGATCAATAATTCTTATTATAAAGTACCTATTTAAAATTTCAATCGCATAATAAAATAACCCATGAACTTGTTTAAAATATAAATGTGATTTAAGTACTATAAGTACACAATACAAAGTAATATAAACATATTCGGTATATTATAATAATATATTTACAATGAATAATGATAAAATAATATAATAATAAATAAAAACATTAATAATTCATTTGTGGAATATTCAGAAACAAACTAAATAATTTCATTGAGCGTCCTGAGTGGATTTTTGAACAGAACCACATACCCTTTTTGAGTAATAAAATAGCATGATCTAGAAACAAAATTACATCATTTTTTGGCCAGACAAATCCTAATGTTCAACTAATATCAAATATACTCGTATATAATATCAATTGATTAATAGTAATCAACTAGGATAACCAGACGTCCTCTTTTACGAGGATTGGTTCTCTTTTTATGGACATCCTCATTTATCCAGTTTTTTTTTTAACAAAGTCTTTCTTTATATATTTATATTCTGTTTTTTTTTTTAATCACAGTTATCTACTATTTACTAGGTAAGAACTTGAATAATATTTTTATCAATGTAAATTTATTTTTTATTATGTGCTGATGGATACATATCGTTTTATTTTTTATCGTGTAAAATCTGTGTCATTTGAATTTGTTTCACTATAGTCCAGGGCCTAAAATATATTGAATTTCAAAGTATTTACACACATAATTAAATTGTTAGCATTGATAAATTTCCATAGTCCAAATACCAGTAATTCGAAGCCTGCTATCTCATTGAGTGGAGCAAAATAAGTTATGCCAAATTAGTGAAATCCGTGAGTTAAATGTAAATGAAAATCAATTGTAGCTCCAAAATTAAGTGAATTATTCTAATTTACTTGTTATTAAATTCCTGGCCTATAAATACTCTATGTAAAAAAAAATGTTTTTTTATTCGAATTGCACACTTCGATTTTCAGGACACACATTTTGTGTCAGAGTACCACATTATTTTAGGTGTCTACTATGTCTACGATGCTATCGTAGTATAGAACATGTTTAATAGTAATGGGCACATGTATAGTACATTAAGAAATGTTAAAAATATGTCGTATCAGTTATCGCGGTTACCATCTTTTTAAATAAATATATCTAGAAAAAATCCTAGTATATTGATTTGTAATACTTATTTATTTATAATAATTTAATATTTCAATTGTGATAATTTAGTTAAATTTTAAAATTAACACCTATTAACAAATTTTAAGAAAGGTATTAGAATTATTTAAAAACAATAAAACACTCAGTTTTATGTTAAATGATATTTAGGAAAAATCCTCAAAACACTCTTGATAACATTCTTATCATGAAATTTAGTAGATAATAAGTAATCTTTAATATATTAAATACTCGATTAAATATAATGTCATGACAAAATATGTGTAAATAAACTGGTTACTTGCACCTGCAAGACGCTGAATTATTACTTTATCAGTTTTCTGTAATAATATTCCCTGTATCATAATACTTAATTGTAAGTATTTTGTATATTTGTTATTTTCATGATTAAGATAAAGATTTTAATGATGAATAAAATATACAGCAATAAATTAGCCACATTGTATACATCGCAACACATGTTTCTCCAAAAAAAAGTCTTAAATAACTCTTTGTGCGGGAATAATGTCTGGATATCTAATATCTTGAAAAGGAATAAAATATATATATACCTCATTAGCTATACTGACAATATCTACCACATCGTATTGCAGGTGGTGTTAAATAATTCAGTATTAATTTGAGTAATGTAAACACTAATCTTTAGTTCAAAAGAAACAAGAATCAGTAACTGTTAGAATATAAATATACTAAAAATATAATATATATATACATATATGATTCATTGTAATAGATCTATGAATGTCCGAAAAAATAAAAAAATGAAAATGGATGACCTGCTATTGACTGAAAATGTTATAAAAGAAGAAGCCATAGGACTCGAGTTCGAGAACATTGTTGAGTAAGTAAATATAAAATGTCAATGCATTATTAATATGACGACATTTTATCCCGTTATATATAACGGTATATAACTTATCGAATACATCTTTTTTTGAATCTTTTTAAATTATTACATTACACCTTTATCAATGCATGTTAGGTTCTTATTATATTCCATTGTTGTCCCTAAAATTTAATTGTAAGTATTTTGATTATTTGATATTAGAATATGTTACAGGAATTTTTTGTTAAACAATGAATAACAGTAACTTTTTCCATATAGGTACAGACAGCGTAAATCTTCTAAATGGTAGTTTTAGTGGCATATTTAATGTTGGGAGGAATTGAGATATAAATCATCACTTCTAGAATTTTTTTGTATATTCGTGTTTAATAATAATAAGTAGAACTACATACAAATATATATATATATGACAAACACTTTAAACAATAAATATTTTCAAATGTAAAAGTAGTGATATTTATGTTTAAGACAAAGATATTAATGATGAATATACGACAATAAATGAGCCTGAGCCAAATTCCATAGGATTGCACCACATATATCTCCTAATAAAATCTCAAATACCTGTTTATGTAGTGTCTGTATTTCTAATACTCTAAAATCAATTAAATAAAATAAATACTTCAATCATTAGTTTTACAGACAACATGAACTACATTGTATATCGGGTCTTACTAAAAAAATTCAATATTAATTTGAGTAATCTGAACACTAATCTATAGTTAAATAGAAAGAAAATTCAGTAAATCTTTGAATTTAATTATATTAAAAATATACATTTATAATTTATTGAAATAGATCTAAGATTGGAATATTAAAAGAAGAAGTAACAAATGAAGTGCTGCTATTGGTTCAACATGTAAAACAGGAGGAACCATTAGAATTTAAGTTCGATAACATTGTTCAGTGAGTATATTTAAAATATAAATGCATTTATATGACAACATTTTATTCTAATATATAATTTTCTATAACATATCGTAAACATAATTTATAAATTCTTTTTAATTTATTACATTACACCTTTATCAATGCATAATAGGTTCTGATTATATTCCATTGTTGATTCTAAAATTTCATCGTAGGAATTTTGAATATTTTATAACAGAATATATTATGAAAACTTTTTGTTACACAGCGAATCACGGTTATTTTTACCACATAAATACAAACAGCTTAAATCTTCTAAATGGTAGATTAGTGGTATATCTAATGTTCAGAGGACTTAAGATATTTATTAACAATTTCAGAATTTTTCATATGTTTGTTTTAAAAATTTTTGTGTAAAACTACTAACATAATAAGTAAAACAAATACTATAGGCAATAAACAGTAATTTTAAAAATATTTTCTCTATATTATATATATGGATATTTAGTTTTTTTTAACGTATAAGATAAAAATTTTAATGATAAATATACGGTAATAAATTTGCCACATTTCATAAGATTGCACCATATATTTCTCCAACATGTTTTATCTTGAGAATCAATAAAATATATATATACCTCATAAGCTATACTGACAATATCTACCACTTGTATTGCAGATAGTGTTAAATAATTCAGTATTAATTGGAGTAATGTAAACACTAAACTTTGAAACTGTTGAAATGAAACAAGGAACAGATACGTTAGAATTTAAATATTCTAAAAATATAATATATTTATACATATGTTTCTTTGTAATAGATCAAAAAATGTCCGAAAAAATAAAAAAAGGAAAATGGAGGACTTGCTTTTGAATCAAAATGTTTTAAAAGAAGAAACCATAAAATTTGAGTGAGTAAATATAATATATCAATGCATTATTTATATCATGACATTTTGTTCCGTTAAATAACGGTATATAACTTATCGATTACAATTTTTTTTAAATCTTTTTAATTTATTACATTAAACCTTTATCAATGCATGTTTGGTTCTTATTATATTCCACTGTTGTCTCTGAAATTTTATTGTAAGTATTTTGAATATTTAATTAAAGAATATGTTACAAAGATTTTTTGTTAAACATTGAATCACTGTAATTTTTACTGTATAAGTACAAGCCTATAGACCAAATCATAGGCTGACTAAGGAATGAGAAAAATAATCCAGGTACTTTAGAAATGTTTGGTGTATAAAAGATGAGGATAGGAGGGTGTAAACAGAGAAAAAGAAAGTGATAAAGAGATGGAAAGACTATTTTGAGGGATTACAAAATGATCAATTTCCAAGAGACGCAATTGATCAGGTAGAGTGGATTTTGGGTATGGTGGATTTCATAAGGGAAGAGGAAATGTGGAGTGCTGTGAGAAAAATGAAAAATAAGAAAGCAATGGGACCAGGTGGAGTTACAGTAGAAGTATGAACAGTATTAAGAAATTTAGGTATACAATGGCTGAAAATGTTCTTTAATAAGGTACAAGTAGAAAGAAAAATTCCAAAAGCGTGGAGGAAGAGTTGTGTAGTACCAATATTTAAGTATAAAAGAGATGAACAGGATTGTGGAAATTATAGAAGGATAAAGCTTATGAGCCACAGTATGAAGATTTGGGAAAAGATAATAGATAAAAGTTTAAGAGGTGAGACAACTGTTACTAGAAATCAGTTTGGTTTATGCCTGGGAGGTCAACAATAGAACCAATATTTTGTGCGAGACAGATTGTAGAGAAGTACAGAGAAATCAAAAAGAAATTGTGTATGGTATTTATTGATCTACAGAAGGCCTATGATAGGATTACTAGGGAGATCTTAAAATGGGCATTAATGAAGAAACAATTAACAAAGGTGTATGTGAACATAATTGAAGATATTAATGAAGGGGGAGTACAAAAGTGGGAAGTCTGTGTAGAGAAACTAAGGATTTTAGGGTCAAAGTGTGGGTACATCAGGGTTCAGCTTTGAGTCCTTACTTATTATCCCTGATAATGGATGAGTTAACAAAATGATATACAGGGGGAGGTACAATGGTACATGTTGTTTGCAGATGATATAGTACTGATAAGAGAATGTAATGAGGAAGTGAATGGCAAACTTGAAGAGTTTAGGGATGCTCTGGAAAGTAAAGAACTAAGGATTGTTAGGAGTAAAACAGAATATATAGAGTATGATTTTTGTGAATGGGAACAGGGAATAGGGAAAGGTTAGAAATAAAGTAAAGTGGTGATTTGTGGAGAAGTGGAGAAGTTCAAGTATTTAGGGTCTGTTATACAGAAAGATGGGGGTTTCGAAGAGGTTATGAAACACAGGATTATGTGTAGATGGACGAAGTGGAGAGAAGTGTCAGGTATTCTGTGTGATAAAAGAATCCCTATTAGGTTAAAAGGTAAATTTTATAAGGCAGTGGTGAGACCTGCAATGATGTATGGAACGGAATGTTGGGCAGTAGGTAGAAAGATAGAACGGAGAATGAGTGTAGCTGAGATGAGAATGTTTAGGTGGATGAGTGGAGTTACTAGAGAGGATAAAATAAGGAATGAGTATATCAGAGGTAGTATAGGGGTACCCCTAGCTTCGATAGTAGACAAAATGAGAGAGAATAGATTAAGATGGCTCGGGCATGTATTAATGAGGGATGAGACTGAGGCTGTAAGATTAGTAAGGGAAATGCATGTTGTTGGTAAGATGGGGAGGGGAAGACCAAAAAAGAGACGGGGGGATGTAATGGCGAGTGATATGTGGAAGGTGGAAGTAAGTGATGAAGATGCGGGAAATAGAGTTAAGTGGAAGTGTAGGACCAGGGTGGCCGACCCCAAATAGTTGGTAGAGAAGGCGAATGAGAAGAAGAAGAAGAAGAAGAAGACTTTTTGTTAGAAGATCCCTTAAATTAATTTACTAAACTTATAAAAAAAAATATAATTATGTTATAGGTACCTATATAAATATAATATGTACCTACCATATATTAGATCTTGAAGTAAATTAATTTCATCGATAAAATAAGTACAACAAACTAATTACTTTTTATACAATAGTAACAGATACACAACAAGTTTATGCTTGAATATATATATATAAATATCTAATACTTATGTAAAGAAAAAAGAAAAAAAATCCACTCAACTATTAAAAATTTAATAAAAAATAATTCAATACTATTAAATATATTAGTGCATTATCAGACAATTATTTAGTGTTCATATAATATAGGAAGGTAATTTATATATTTGATTTAAGACTAGCTTAGCTAAAACTTTTCTAAATCGATGTAATAATATATTTAACAAGGTGTATATAATATCGATATTTATGTAATTTTTGCCAATATACATTTATATGTTATCCGTTGATCTGTGATGGATGATTTTAAAACTGAAACGTTATTTGATATGTAATAAATAATTAACAATTTGTAGGCACTCATAATATGTATTTCTTAAAGTATAAAACAATACAATTTAACGTTAATAAGCTATTTAAAATCAAAAATATCAACGAATAACTTTACAGCAGACATTAATATAAAATATAGAAACCAGAACTTGTACACTACTAATATTACTAATCATTCTATCTGTGATAGTGATATGGTATGGTTGTACGTCATTTCGTCACATCGCTCAATATATTTATATAATGGAATATGGGTATATGATTTGTAAATAATTTTTAATAAGTACATCATATCATATTATATTGATAAACGATAACAAAAGTTTGTCGATAATAAGTACCTACTTATATATATTATGGTAAAAATTATTATCTATCCTAAAAATAGAAAAACACTACTTATTTAAATATTTTTATTTTATTAGCGATTTTCTAAAAATTAGGTTCAAATTTTGTTTTCCTTGGTTCGATATTCAAACAATACTATTTTATAATTTGTTCGGTTCGAATATTTTCAATTTTGAGTTCGATTTTTTGACAGAATCGAACACCCCGAGTTCGGTTCCAAAATCGAACAGTTTGTAACATCACTAATATATAATTAAATAATATAAAATGTATAAATATGTTGAATGTCTAAAACTCTAAAAAACTTTATTCTAATTTTTATTATCTTAAAAATGTTTGATATTTATAATGAATAAATAGTAGTTCGAGATTACTAGGGAACACTTAATTTTATACTTATTAATATATAGGTACTAAATATTGATATTTATTAGTATATTATATATTATTGTGTTTCTATATTACCATATTATAGCAGAATTCAAGTGTATTACCCCCTTGGTCATTTAATAAACCATTGAAAAAAATAGCTATCAACATAATGTATTATATATATCTTTCTAGATAAATCTCTTCTCCCAAAAGTAATATGTACATTATAAAAATTTTATCATTATTTCAAACTAAAAAATTAAGAAAATCATCCAGACAAATAGTGTGAAATCAACACTGATTTGTTATTGTGAATTATAAATATAATTAAAAATTGATATTATAAGTTAAAAAATAGTACACATTAAGAAACTATAAGGCTCTAATCTATGGTCATCTAATAATTTATGTTCAGGATTTAATATATTTTATAGTATGATTATTTTTAAATGTTACACAAAATATTTATGTTAGAGATCCTCGAATAAAACTGGGTTATTGTGAGGGTTAGATTACACTGAAATATTAAAATGTTTCTCTAATTATTTCTCAATATAACTTCTTTTTTATAACGTCCTGTATTTTTGACAAAAAAAAACTAAATTATCCGCATTGAAGCTATCACAAGTAATACAATTTTAAACTTCGACTTTTAAAACATTTTATGCTTTCTGCATATTTTTCAAAACGTTATCTATAATAGAAAATGCGTATAATATAATCAAGTTATAATGTGCACGCGTTAATGAAATAGTAATTATATTGAAAATTACCAAAATATGGATTTTAATATCATCTAGCTCCTTATAAAATATCCATTTGAATCCAATATTATCCGGTAGAAGTATGAAAGGTTATCTTTAAAACTATGTAAAAAGTATTAATTACTTACTTGAAAATTGCCTGTCCTGAAGTACTCGGAGTATCATTTGAATTTATGCTACCGGAAACCATCATCTGATACAATTAAATAAAGAAATAAAAAATTAGTTAATAATATAATATATATTTATAATTTAATAATATTATATATGTAGTTAAATTATTTCAATTTGATAAATATGAGGTATTTGTAACACTGTAAAATAAATTTGTTAAAATCTCTATCCTTATATTTTGTTAAATTTTTAAATTTTGAAATGATTGATATTTAATGAATAACTAGTAGTTCGAGATGACTTAAATCCACTTAATTTTAAACTTATAAAATTATAAATACATAGGTAATCAATATTGCTATTTTATCATTATATTAAGTATTATTACGTTTCCATATTATCATATAATAGCAGAATCCAATTTATCACATTTGGGTATTACCCCCCCCCCCCGTCTGTTATTAAATAAACCCCTAAAAATTACAGCTATCAACATAATGCAAAATATATTTCTTTATAGATAAATTCCTTCCCCTAGAAGTAATACATAAATTATAAATATTATACCATTTTTGCAGATTAAAATTGTAAGAAAGTAATACAGATAAATAGTGTTAAATCAACACTGATTTGTTATTGTGAATTCCAAATATCATTAAAAATCGATATTATGAGTTAAAAAATAGTACAAATTAAGAAACTATATATCAATGAATATTATAGTACGGACAGATATAAGGAGCTTAATTATCGATGAACAACTGCTTTATTATTGTGAATTCCAAATATTATTAAAAATCGATATTATAAGTTGAAAAATAGTACACATTAAGAAACTATATATCAATGAATATCGTAGTACGGACAAATATAAGGGGCTTATCGATGATCAACTATCAAATAATGTCAGAGTATTTATTTGACAGTATGATATTTTTTAATTTTACACAAAATATTACTGCTGGTGATTTTTGATTAAAATTAGGATTTTGTCAGGTATAGGTTTTACGGAAATATACAAATTTTTCCTCACTATTTCTTAACATAACTTGTTTTTAATAACGTTCTGTAATTTTAACCAAAAATTTAAAATTATCTGAATCGCAGCTATATAAATTCAACAATTTTTAACTTAAACTTTTAAAAAATTTTTAACTACCTTTATTTTTCCAAAACAATGTAAATATTATGAGATGCTGTAAAAAAAAAATCAAATTACCTATATTGTGCACGTATCAATGAAATGGTTATAATATTAAAAATGGCCAAAATATGGATTCTAATATCCTCTAGTTCCATGTCAAATGTCTATTTGAATCCAATATTATGTGATATCTTAAAAACGAAATATACTGTATTTGTTAATTGAAAATTACTTATCCTGAAATACTCAGCATATCATTTGAATTACAGCTACCGGAAGCCATCATCTGATATGGTTAAATTCGAAAAAAATATATATATAGGTAGTTGAATTATTTAAATTTGATAAATATGACGAATACGTAACACTGTAAAATATACCTTTCCAAAAGTTTTGATACTATTGATACTATTGATTTTGTTGATTACTATTGATTTGATTTTATTGAATTTTGATGATTGATTTCGAATACCTATTGTCTTTCACCACCATGAACTGAATTTAGCTAGAAAATAAATATAAATCCATAAATGATTTCGTTAAAGATTATACCATTACAGTTGTAAAAACAAATAACGATAATTTTATAAATATACCTAATATTTGTGAATTATAATCCAAGTAAAAACACGTTAATACTACATTGTGTAGGTATATAATTCAGTTCCGTGATTTATAGCAATAATAGTAAAGGATGAACATTTATCCAGCCCCATCCTTATTATTTATAATGTAGTATAAATAATAAGTATAATTATAAGTATAAAATTTTTAAGTATTTGTATATTTTTCAGAAATTTGAAATCAATTAGGATAAATAAGGAAAATAATTAAGTTATCAATAATTCTAAAATTTGTACGTATTTTTCTTTGTTCTAAAACCTTTCTTCTTCGTATAAAATGTCTTACGCCATTTTGTGATTTGTTTTGAAAAAAAGGGTTCCTTAAAAAAAGTTTTGATATAATTTTTGATTGTGAGTAAAGTGAGGAATTTATAGATTTTATAATTATATTTTTTAATCAATTTTTATCAACATATATTATTTCGGTAGAAGGATTTGAGCAATTATTTTGGAATAAATAGTTAATTAGTTCTAATTTTTATTTAAAAAGGTAATTTTTGAATTTTTCCACTAATTCTTTTAAGTATTAAGGAAAAATATATTTATATTGAAAATATTTTATAAAAGCAAAGGAAATAACAAAATAGTAAATTAAGTTATTATGGTTATCATTTAAATATTTTTAAAAATACCTAGATAAAACCTATATTTTACATGCATTAAGTACCTATGATAGTTACTACATTCAGTATATTTATTTTAGTGCTGTGAATTATATAATTGAAAAAAAATCAAATATAGCAGAAATAAGTAAATTATTTAATCCATGGGTAGCATTTTTTCTCTCATACTACTTAGTAATTATTAATATGTCATCGTTGAAATGTAAATAACGTAATTTTGACAATTTCATGTAGCTCACAGTTTTCCATTCATAATTAAAGTCAGAATGATGTAATAAATACATAATTTATAAATAAATGCAATTCACAAGCTACATGAATGAAATAATGAGAAATTTAACTAATGTCTACTAAACTGTACTCATTATGCATTTTGCTATTTTTGAAAAATTTAGTACGTACAAAGTAAAATCAAAGAATAAGTTAATGATTCTACTACATATTAACATAATAAAACTTTTTATAAATTATAATTTTATTTGGTTGATATATTTATTTGAATTTTGATTTTAATAATTTGGTGTACTATATAATATATATTATTAGATACTAACTGATAAAATTAGATAAAATTGACTGAATTAAATTAGAAGGGAAATTATTTTGAAATTTCTTTTTTAATCGTCAATTATTTTTAATTTTTTATAGATTGTACATTTTGTATTTTTTGTATGATATTATTATTAAAGATTATTTGTGAATAATGTAGCTATAATATAGAACAGAGCAAAATTTCTATCTCTCTAATTTAATCATAAATTAACTGTTTTTTACTATATAAAAATGTAATTACTAAATTACTTAATTTAACCAAATTTTCTATGCTTCACCTTTCGTTTTCATTGCAGCGTCAGTTTTAATTTTAATCTGTATGTTGTGTAGTTAGGAATCAGTTTAAATAACTTCCATGTTTGGTTAAAGTAAAAATTATCATTGACGCCCATTAAATTAAAATTAAAGTATTCAAACAATTTAATATTCGTATTATAAATAATAAGAATATATTACCTATTACATATTACATTGTATATTACATATACAATGCTGGGAAATTTAATGATTTGTTTTAACTCAGTTAATTTAAGTTAATAGAAAAAATACTAAAAATTTAAAGTTAATAGTTATGTCTTATTTAACGATTAAGTTAAGATAAAAAATAACTTTTTAGCCTAAGTTAAGTGAATTTTCTTTATGACATAAATAAAATTTGAGATATTCAGGTATAATTAAATATTTAATGTCTTTTTTGAAAATACTGTTATTTTTTAATTTGAAACATTTTTAAATTTTTAAAAATCATTAACATAAAAATGTTTGAAAATACTCCAATGTATTAATAATAGTTATTAATATTAATAAATTAGTATTATTAATAAATTAACAATAAATATGTTCATAAAAAGTTTAACCTACTCTTTTCTTCAACTCTATAACGAATGGAAATTGCTTATTATAAGTTAGTACCTACCTAAATATTATTTTTGATGATAAAACTAATATATTTTTAATTTAATATGTAGTATAATAATATGGGGAGATTATTATATAATAATATATAGGTATTCTTGTTTTATTTATATTTTCGGGAACTAAATAATTCTAGTAATATAATAATTATTAGAAACGACAAAAACAACTTTATTTTTATTCAACCATTTTCACAATAGTCACCTTGAAAATGTATCGATTATTTAAAAATTTACCTAACAGAGTTTTAATTAAAAGTAACTCGTTATTTAAACGTTAATAATACCAAAAATAATTGAAGTTAACAAAAATCAAATATAAAAAGTTAAGTTTAAAGTTAAAATTAACTTAACTTTTAATTTATTAACTCGTGAATTCCCAGAATCAAGGAATTAAAAGTTAAAATAGATTCTGTACACCCTATTCTACGGTATAGTTTTTTTAAACGTTTAGTTTATCGTTGTAATAATATATGAACAAATTATAAGAAAAAATATAATTGTTTATATAACATGATTGTATAATGAAAAATTAAAACGAAATGTATATAAAAATAAAGTTAACTGCATAAAAATTTTGTTTTGGTTCACCCTATTAAAAACTCATTATAGTGTCAAAAAATGGTTTACTAAAATATTATAATATAAAATATAGGTTAATTATAAAAATTAAAAAATAAATATTAATTCTCGGATTTACTATGTACACTCTCAATTTATAGGTATATGATGTAAATATTAATATTACACAATATCTTGTTGCAATATTTGTTCTCTTAACTTAAGTTTATTTTAAGTGCGAGTATAGCGCTCTTTTATGATTGTAAATTAAATCAAATTTATCAGCAATCTTGTGAAATTCTTCTTTTCACAATATTTATAAACTGTCCCGTCTATCATTGTGGACACTACCGATAAGATTTTCTTATGTCAAAAAAAAAAAAAATATATATATATATATTTGTTATTATAGTAAAGCAGTAAAGCAGTGTCACCACATTAAATGTACACTAAATTAACTTTTTCCTATTATTTGGTGACAATTAAATAAGTATTTTTAAAACTGTATATACTTTCGATTTTCAAATGGCAAACTATGGTTTAAATTATACATTTTTAAAAAATGTATATCGTCCGAGTAATACTCATTCAAATTTAAGGCACGGTGAAGTGAAGAAGTACTGTCATGACATAGTGTGTCATAGTAGGTTCATATCCAATTAAAACGTAGATATTTTTACAAAAATATAATTCTTAAGAATGTATAGTTTAAATCATAGGTTGATATTTTAAAAACGTTTTAAAAATGATGGAAGGAGGTAAAAATCTAAAAACACGAAAATATAGAATGGTAGTTTATTTGTAATAAATTTCTGAAAAATGTCACAAAAATTATTTATATTTATCGAGATACAGTCCAGCATGTCATAAATGTATTATATTATGCTATATAGATTATGCTATAATAATTATATAAATCTTTGTTTTATTTGATACAACTGAAATAATTAGAAAAATATTCCTCGATATACATAATTGTCATTGGCAAATATTGTGCTTCATAGCGATAAGTGTCATGCGATTATATTACCAACAATATATTATATAATATGTATAATTTATGTATACACTGCAGTCACGATAACTAACAAACCAAAACGTTTATTTTTACTACAGCGATGGTTCTTTATGTCCATTTTTTTCACACTGAAAAATATTAAATATAACATGAAGTAATTATCTTTCGCACAATTATAAGAGTACCATATTATACAAAAGGCACTTATATAATATGAATATAAGGTCATAAAATTCAAATTCAAAAAAAATGTTGTTATGATTTAATTTGTATAAAAAGTAACTTATTATTTTCACTTAGGTTAATTACCAGATTATTGTATATCTTGATATATTATGATAACAATAGTATTATTGTATTTGATGATGCAATATATTTGGTATAGATTTTACTGGACTACATTACGATAATATCGTTAAAAATGGGATTTTAAATACCTACGTAAAAATCAAGTCTCTAAATTCAAAATTATACCAATCAATATATAATATAGGTAAGTATAATTAATAAAAATCTGAAAAATATATTTAATTGTTCGATAATATTTTCAAAGTTTTCAATAACCAATTATAATTATATAGGTACTGTCAGTGATTTTAATGATTAATGGCCTTCAGATACATTAGCACGATTAAATCGATTATCCAGTACAAAATTTTAATAACACCAAAAATGTTTGTTTACAAGAGAGTGGAGACCGATTATAAAATATGAAAACCATAAACAGGGTAAACATTTTAGGTAGTAGGCATACGTTTTTCTAAAATAGAAAAAGTAATATATTGTATATTTTTTTACTAGTTAAGAGGACGCCACACACCATTTTTAAGTGGTTTTGCGTAGAAAATTTTTATTAAATTTAAGAAATATAAAAACCACACTAATTAAAACTAATTAAAAATATTTTAAAATAGACCTGTGTCAGCATCATTTAACTATCGTGTAATGATACTTGTTATCAAAAGTATGTTTACTCATTTTTAATTTTTATCAATTTAAGAATATTGTAGAAAGATGAAATAATAATAATATATAAAAACAAAATTCTCTAGTGACTGGTGGAGCCAATTTTTGATTTATGTATTTTTACATCCTTTAAAGCTGATAAAAAAAATTAAAAAATAGATATTTTAACAATTCATAAAACATGTAAAAATGCATATATAAATTATATTTCTAAATAATTTGGCTAGCTATAATTTGTTTTTTATTTCTTTTTTCTACCATGTTGATAAGTTGATAAAAAAAGAAAAATGCTAATGCAAGTTTTGCATTAAAAAATTATAGGTGGTAAGGTGGTAACCTCAATATGTTATAATATTTATATATAACAATAAATACCCAGTTTCTACAAAATAATGTGTTACAAAGTGTTGAACACTGAAGATGAAAACATTGTTTTCGAAATACGTATTTGTTAAATAAAAACAAATTATTTTGTAGAAACTGGGTATTTATTTATACATATAAATAATTCTACAAGTAACTCAATACCAAAATAAAAAAAAATATGGTAACCTCAATGTAATGAAATAAATATCTTAATAAAAAAATAAAATAAAAACTTTAAAAGATTAATAAATAAATCAGGTGAGTACGTTAAAAGACCCACTCTGTATATACTTAAGTCCTGTATAATATGTAATATTATCAAATATAGTTAAATTACCCGACTTCACCCTTGAACAGTTTTTCCCGGTATTTATTCTTTCATTCATTTGATAACAGTGGCAACGCTATGTTACAAAGCATTCATAATGCATTAATAATAAAGTAGTTCGTAGTTCAAGTGGCATGTAATCAATAAAAATATTTTTTTTTAAGTTTGTTCAGTACCACCTATCGCACATGGTTCAAACTACTCATTCAACTTTTTTTTTATTTCTAATAATAATCGGTGAAATTTTCGTCAAAATAAAAAGTCGTTCAGAAGTTACAGGTACACACAAGACAACGACGCATGAAAGACTGTATGGACGCCGCGACAACGTTTATATAAATTAAGTGTGTGTATTCGTTTATGGAAACTTATTATTATTAATAATGATAAAATATGGCTCACCGCATATTACAAATTGGCAGGGAATGTGATAATTAATCCATTTAAATGCAACGTTTTTTTCTGATTGCACATTTAATGCATTAGAGAAACCATTATATTAAATTTCAAGTTTTTGAAGTTTTTGAGAAGTAACGACAAGTGAAAGAAGAAGTGAAATTATATAGATATACAATTGTAAACTTTGTACGTATATTAATTTTATGTGTCCCATCTTAAACCTATCGTGTCCCATCTTATCCTCTCATATAGGTAATATAAGAAAATTGGAACAAAATAACGTTTTTAGAAAAATGTAATATTTTAATTTTTAATAAAATAAATATAATAATATAATATTAATGATTATAATAAAACTAAGAGTTTGTAGTTAGGTGTCAATGGACTGCATTTTATCGATAAATTTATCGATAATAGGAGTATTATATAATATGAATATTGGTGTACGTGCGATGCATGAGATTATTTTTATCGATAAACTTCTCGGAACAATTCTTATCTACACGACTGACAAAAAGGATAGATTGCAGGTAGCTGGAAACCCGCGAACCGCCGTTCTGCACAATACGCATTGGTGGTGAATAATTATTATTAATTAATCCACTTAAACTCAACATTTTTTAAAATCCTTTCTTATTGTATGGTTAAAGTATTAGAGGAACAACTGTTCCAAATTTCAATATGGTATGCAGTGTAGTTTTCAAGATACAGCTATCAGTGAGTGAGTTGATATGTCGATGTCGCATCGTGTCGGTTAGTGAGTCAATATTATAACGTTAATTAAAAACACAAATTTAAAATAAAAAATTATTTATTATACTTAAAACGATAAAAGAAGGAAATATGATACACGTATAAAAATAGGTTCTACATGATTGGCGTTCTCAACCCAACTGTCCGATGCCTGTGGCCAGGGGAACCTATTCAGCCAAAAACCGAGAATGGGATCGGCTGAATCAGTAAATTCCTGCTACTCGTTTCCGTGGTCACGTATACCAGTGTGTAATGTGTATAACATAATAATAATATAATGTTAATGTTAACGTTTTAATAATTTGATAATAATAATAATAAAGAGCCACTACACAACAGAGTGGTATTTGGCTTATATATATAAAGAGAGAGATAATATCATTGCATCGTGATTCTATCGTGTAAAATACAATTTAAGCCAGAAAATTTATTGGAACTACCTATATCATAGGATACAAATAGTATAAATATATTATTTGGATAATAATATTTATACAATAAATATAAATTATAATAATATTAGATACATTTTATAAAATTGAACAACCAGATAAATAATATTTTTGAAATTGTTCTAGACAAGGTTTTTTGTTATTTAAGAACTGAAATATTGATAAAATAGTTTTGAACTTTTTTTAAAATTTGTTTTAAAAATTGTTCATTTGGTCACCAAAATTGAAGTGAGAATGGTTTTATCTGGTTGTCGCGCCTAGAAGTAATGCCCTTTATAATATTACTTAAACATTTTTAATGATATTTTGCATATTAGTTGTCTTTTTAATGTTATACTTATTTGTAGTTATTGAACAACATCTCAAGCTTTAAATAAGGAATAATAGGTAATGGCGAATCTAGGAGTCAATTTGTTAAAATATAAAAATTAACAAAGAAAAAAATCCCATTTTCAGAGGAGAAAACCTATAATATAAATAAATTACATAAAATAGTATTACTACTACTACTTGGATTTTTCCCATCTCTTCCTGTAGATGCACCCCTGTAATAGGATATATTATGTGATACAACAAATTCAAGAATATTAAAATAAAATAAACTCGTAGGTAAATGCAATTTTATTTAAAAATAAAATATTTTATTAATACTTATATCATATGATTTTGTATATGATAAGAAATTCATGAAAAGCGTAACCGTATTGCTGTGACAACAAGATAATTCCAAATTTATCTGATTGTTGCCTTAAATTAAAAAACATGATAAAACCATTTCTATAATAACTTAATAAATGATAATCTGATTTATCCGATTGTTGGGCCAGTTTTTCGGGAATATTTTACGTTATAATAGTGAAAAATAAATTTACGAAGAAAATGGATCTATCTGGTTTTTGCCGCTAGCCCTTATATTATATACCGAAGCTAAATTCCTTAGTTACATCTCGTTATCATTTTGTTTTATATAATCTGTGGTGTACTCGTAAATAATGTTTTGGGTATACGCCTCAAATAAAATGTTAAACCCCATATAACCAATTGACAGTATTCTTTAACACTTAATTTTCATAGCAAAACAAATTTTAAATTAAAAAAAAATAATGTGTTATATAGGGCTATATGTATCATCATATTTATAATAGAAAAATCTTTACATTTTTTATTTTAATTTATTTTAAGAAATTAATTATAATAATATTTTATAGAATATCCCATATTTTTTGTCTCTCTCTATACATATTTTTTAATCGAGCAGATCTTGGTAGTAAATATTGGAATAATATTATAATAATACCTTAATAAGCAATAATGTAAATATATAAGAAAATGAAAAAATGTTAAATGTATCTTATTAGTTATTTAAATGTTTTCCTATTTATAATTTTATATATATTTTAGATATAATTTTTATTTTAGAATTTTAAAAACTGTAGTTCGTAGCACATGAATATGGAGGCACATAAAAATAATAATAAAATTAATTTCTTTGAAAAAATATTAACAAAAATTTGATACATTATATTATGTAGAATGTAATATTATTATTTTATAAGGAAAATATGATCATATACCGGCTTATTCATTTATTTTATTCTATATGTGCATTTTAGAATTTCAATATATACGTGGGTATGTGGTGTATACAATCCAATATTGGTAAAACAGATTAACGATACTCTCTCTGGTAGATAAATTTCTAGTTATTCTAATCGGGTAATATATTATTACTTTCTTGTGCTGGTTGTGCATTTGCGAAGTTGCAATCCAACATAATTTTATTGTTAATATATGATTTACTCTTTTTATTATAAACTATGGCACAAAAAATAAAAATAAGTAATAAAAACAAAAATATAATAGTAAGCATTAATAAACAGCTTTTAAATTGTATACCCAACTCATGTTTTGGCAATTTTAAATATATTGCTTAAAATAATCTACTAAAAAGATAAAAAGCATTTCGATAGGCAGTGCTATAAAGTATTTGAATACAAGTATTTAAAATAATTTTAAAATATAATCAAGGAGTATTTAAAAAGTACTTTAAATACAATTATTTTGTATTTTTGCACAAATTTAAATACTTTAATTTAATAAAATTACTTTTGAATTGAAATGGACTGAAAGAAAATACCTACAAAAAAATATGTTTAAAACGATATTTATGACATTATTATAATATTTCTGTTATATAGTAGTATATTACTATATACTACTATAACTTATATATATATATATATATATATATATATATATATACTATATACTATTATAAATATATATAAATACTATTACTTTATATATATCTAGTATATAAACTTAGTTTTAGTGTAATTTTTAAATGTAATTAAACATATTATTAAAAAATATTTTCTAGCTTGGTTGGGCAGAACTTTGATATTTTATTTTACTTTACATTAAACAAGATACTTATTATTACTATAAATAATATTGATTATTCAAGAGGGTATTTTTCATTTGTGTTAGTCAAATTTATAGATAGGTATATAACTTAATATATAGGTACCATAGTAATTTGTACAGTATTTTTTTTTTCGATTCTTTCTGAAATGTATTTTAAAATACATATATGAATAGTTTTTAGCAAGTATTTAAATACATTTTAAAATTATTTTTTTACAATACTGTCAATAGATACCTAACTATATTATATTGTAAAAATATTTTTATTCATAATATCTAATACAATTTAGTATAATTATTATTAAAAACAAACTTATCTTAATTAATTTTCCACATAATACAATTTTGTTTTGAATTAAGCATTTGCTCACCTTCAATGGCATTTCTCAAACTAATATTGCCTTTAGCATATTCAAATATGTCTTTTAAAGGTAGTGCCATTGTAAATTAAAAGTAATCGTATTATTGTATAAAATAATATATTAATGAAAATATTAAGAAAATAAATACATACGCATGAAATATACAAATATATTCTGCACTTATAATAGTATTAAGGCCTAGCACTTGGTACCTAATATGAAAATAATAATGATAAATTGATAACCCAAATAGAACGGCCATTTTGTAAATACTACAGCGCTCTGGTGGTAATCTGTTATCCCAATACCACTGTATAATAATATAATATAAAATTTTTATTTTAAGATTGACGTGTGAAAATTTCAGTTCCAAAAGAACGACGCGAGTCGAAAAACTTTGGAAACCACTAATATTATATTATATCATACGATCATACGATATGATGGGGAACCGACAACGGTGGTGTTTGTTGTATAGTGAATATTTGTGAGCAACAGTGGCTTAGAACATAGGGTTGAGACAAGCGGTAAAGTGCGCGCGCATTGGACCTATGTATATAATAATAATATCATATATAGGCCTATCGTCTCCGTCGCCACTTTTTTTCGTGACGATATTTCCACATAAACTTTATCTATAGCGTGCCTATACAAAATGTTCATATTCGATGTGATTAAGGGAATTGGAAGTGGTGTTTTTCTGTTTCTTCACACACGTAACATAGGAATGTAGACCATTTTTATTTCCAACATACCGTTGGATCTAGTGATGCGATAAGGATTCTAAAATATTATCTGTGTTTGACATAATCTTTATTTAAAATAGTTATTCTTAAATTTTTGATTCTTTCTCCTTAAGTCCATCGTAAATTAAATTAATTTATTCCGACATTTACAATTTTTTGTGAAAATTAAGGGAAAAAATGAAAAAGTAGTATAATCCTTCTAAAGTAGATTTCACGAAGAATTAAGATCAGTTTTTAGAATTTTTATCGCATCACTCGGACCAAGGCTTAGCAAATTAAAGATATTTTTTAACTCGTTAAGTTAAGTTAATTGAAAATAATATAATTAAGTTAAAAGTTAACTTTGAAGAAAAAAGGAACTTAACTTAGTTAAAAGTTTAAAATTCCTAATTAAGAAAAAAAGTGCATATACCTATATATGGTAAAAAGGTTAAAAAGAATAGTTATTCTTTACGCTTAAAAAAACTACTGGGGACTTCTTCTGCCTTAAAAAGTGGATACATGTAAAAATAAAAATATAACACGTCATTTCAAAACCCATACATAAATCAGAAATCAGAAAATAACTCCTAACTGCCAAGTAACCTACATTATTGTTTGATTCACACTAATATAGTATAAAATAGGCAGTACTCATCACTTCAATATATTTTCTATACTGGATAGACATTAATACCAGCCTCCATATAGTTAAAAAGACTGGACTTAGCCCAATATGGAAAATTAACTGCAAATAAAACCATTATTTTTGGTATTACATTTTATAAAAAAACAAAACAAATTTCTAACCTTTAATAAATGTCTTTAAAAGTTATAGAATTTTTTGTAACCTTTAATCCATCTTTCATACAAAAATTAAAAGACAGAAAAGAAACCTCTCCATCTGTCAAAATAAATAATTATTCGTTAACGATTTATACTCAGTATATTAACTATTTTTAAAACATTCATATTATTTAATATGTATTACTTAGGAAAACATTGATGATAAAAAATGAACAATGGTATACACGTGGGTAGGTACATAAATATATCGCAACTGTAGGTACCTGTATTTAAGTATATACTAGGTAGTAGTAGTAGAGCTATTCTATATTAAAATTATTTTTCATTGTAATTTCATAAACGGCCAACGTCGTGGTGTGTGCGTGAGTGGTGCATAGATTATTATCAATTACATACATGCTATTGTAAGAACCTACTAAAATTGCGTATAGGTACTAAAAAGTAAAATCCTCATTCAAAAATTTGCATTATTTTTCAGGAAAAATTTAACTTAATTTAAATAATTTTGTATAAAGTTAACTTAAAGTTAAGAACACGTTAAGTTTAATAAAAAAAGTAAGTTATTAAGTTAAAATTTAATTTAAAAAAAAAGTAATGCGTTGATTTACCTAATTAAAATTAACTTAATTTTTTAACATAATTTTAACTTTTAACTAGTTAATACCCAGCCTTGACTAGGACCATCGGTAGGTCCGGGTCTAGTGTCTTTTCAAATACGGTAGCCGTATTTATTAACTTACCTGTATAATCAAGTATAATATTGTAATTACGTATAAAGTTCATTATAATATTAGGTATTACGTAAACGTACGAATTTAAGTTCTTATAAACTCAAAAAACGATAAATCATATTGTAGACAGTAATCAAGTATAAAATAAACGTATAAAAGCACTATATAACATATATTTTCGTTTAAAAGTCCATATGTAAATAATAGGTACGTATTGAAAAAATATTGTACGTGGTCCATCACTAGCCATACATTGACATACATGGCATAATGGAATTTAAATTATTGCAGGGTAATACTTCAACACGTTATAATATAATAAAAATGTTAAAAATCGATATAATAATGTAAATTATTATAGATACCCTGTCCTGAAGGTTTTTCAGACCGTCTACTGGGACGTGCACGTCGAGTATTACCTACGCTGAATTGCTAAAAATAAAAAAATAAAACAAAACAAAACGACCGGTAAATTTTTTCAGTTTGACAATAATAGGTATGGTAAAATAAATTATATTATATATGGCATATTATTTACCCGTTTCGAAACGATGGTGATTGATATGATTTTAGTGTCGAAAACAACAAAATTCGTATAGTTACGGATGCGAATATAATAATAAACGAAAAAATTAAATGCAGAGGATTTTCTTTGTCGAGGACGTGTGTTTAGACGTCTGGAAAATACATTCGCGACTGTACGGGTGCGAGCTGGCAAGGCTCAACCGGCACGCATTCCTTGACGGCAGTTTGAAACGTCGTCATACAAAATTGTAACCTTCTCTATCCCCACACTCACCATGGCCAGATTCATCGCTATTGCTGGAAAACATGAGACGTGTCGAACGAAAAGCTAACAAATACTATAAACATATTACCACAAAATAATATTGTAATATTTCCTACCGTCATACTATTTTCAATTAGTATATTTATATAGAGATATCGAAAAATACAATTGCGGCTTAAAAGATATATATTTACACATACCAAGGATGTAGACAACAACTAACGAATTAAGAATATACCACACCGACAATTTTTCGATGAAAAACCTTGATTAGCATTTTTCGTTTTTATCAACTTACAAACATATTAGAACTCGAAACAAAATAAATTATAGCTAACAACATTATCTAGCCGATCTAGACAGATCGAGCCGATTTCTGATATATGCATATATCGATAATTGATTGCACCAGTCGCTAGAGAAATTTGTTATAATAAATTTTTTATTTAATCTTTTTACGATATTCTGAAATTGATAAAAATGAAATATGCGTAAACATGATTTTTAAAAATATATTGTTTATTGTAAACATGGCAGACTATGTTTAGTTCAGATATCCGCGAACAAGTAATGATCTAAATGATTTTTTTAAGTTAAGTCAATATCTACATTTTATTTTTGTATTTTACAGTAATACAAGTAATAGATACAGTTTATATCTTCTTATATATTAATATATTATTTTCGTTTTGATTTTAAATTTTGTAAAAATATCTAGGTATAGGCGTAATTCGGGACTTTTTTTAGCAATTTTTTTACTATTTCCTCTAAAAAAAAAAAAGAAATTCTGATTATACACAATTTTTAAATTTCTGTTAGTTTTGTGTTATTTCTATAACCTCTCTTTATATATAAATCACGAAAAAACAAAATATTTTGATATTCTATACCAAACTATACCAAATGTACATCCGTATAGCAAATATATAAATAAACAATTTATGAATTATGTTGTATACGGGATATAGTATATAGTGTATAGGATATTGATATATGTGTTATACGACTTATGTAGCGTATACATATTGTACAATGTGTTGACTCGTGGTTTAGCAAGTAGGCCGAGCGTGTGACCCATACGGTTCATACGATGGTCGACGTGCCTACAAGGGTAGAATATGCTTGCCGCTTGGGTCAGCACATTCCAAAGGCCTCGGACGACGGCTCCCACGGGCCCCGTCCGACGGTCGTGAGTCAGTTTGGAATCAGAGTACAGTAATCACGTAAGACTTAAACAGAACCTCTAGACAGAACCTCAAAACAGAACCTCTATTTTATTATTTGTCAAGTTAATTTATCGTGTAATATATAATTCTTAATATCTATATTTTTGTACCTACAGCTAGTGTGTAAATTTATTGTTTAATCATTCGTATTTAATCGTAGTTTAGTGTCTAATAAATAGTTATAATACATATAATTCAGAACGTGTTCTATCATTTTTCCCCATAACACTAAAGTTGACGACCACACGGCGTGGTACCACACTTTAATTAGCACTTAGGTATACAAAATATTAAATTTAAAAAACTGAAAACAATTTATAAAAAACTCAATAAGAATAAATAAAATGTTTAACTTAAGTATTACAAATCATAATATTCAATCGTAGATTTAGTGTGGAGAGGTAAATTTCTTAGTTTAAAAATAACTTAGAGGAAATTTGAAGAATATGTAATCGTAAATAAAAATTATATATATCCAAAATTATTGTTATAAATTGGAAAAAAAATACCAGACTTGTAAAATTCACCAAATATTTACTGTAAATATTGATATCATAAAATTACGACTTTTTACCAATTTTCAATAATTTAAAAAAACAATTGGGAAAAAAGAAAATTACGGAAAATAATCGAAAACTATTAGGTATAAATCAAGAAAAATATTATACCATCATTGTACACAATTATTTTATGAAATTAATATTTCAAATAGGTCATAAGAGATTCTATATCAGATAATTGTTATAAATCATAAATTTATATAAAATAATACAAATTTAAACAATTAATTTCTAAAATATCATGGGGGGCATGGAAATTTTACCAGAGGTAAGAGCCGCCCCTTCTAGCTTCCAAATTTACCTTTATGTAGGTCTACATATATACATTATATTATAATTCCTATTGTACAAGTGTTACTATCTAGTAATGACCTGACCTTGAAAAGCTCAACCTGTATTGAAGTTGGACTGGACCAATTCATTGAAAATATGAAAGGGACGGACCTGTTGTTTTTAAAGTGCAAGATTTTTGTCGGACCGTGCTTTTTTTTATATAATTTTTCGGGCTATGCAGGACTTCAAAAACTAAGTTAGAGATAAACTGGGTTTTTTTAAGGCTAGGCCTGGACTTTTTTTTTTTTAATAATAACTATAGTAATATATTTGTTAAGCAATATAAGTAAAAATAGATATAAGCTAAAATTTAAACTTAACTTTTTAAAAACAAAGAGTATGATGTAATTTTGAATTTGTTTCGGGTCGGGTAAGTGCTTTTTTAATCAATTTTTTTTTTTGAACTGGGCGAAACAGTCCTATTTTACATACGTGTTTAGACCAGGGACTGTGCTTTATAAAAAAATATTAAATTGGACCAAGCTTTTTAAGTTTTTGGATTTTTTTAGTCCGGCCCTGGCTTAGGCTTTTTTTACAACATTTTGTTGGACCGAACCGGGCTTGACTTAAAAAAAAAAATCTTGCAAAGGACAGGGCTTTTTGAGAGTTTAGTTATCTTTCGTGCCGGGAACGGGATTTTTTAC
This sequence comes from Pemphigus obesinymphae, assembly GCA_025469235.1. NCBI lineage: Eukaryota > Metazoa > Arthropoda > Insecta > Hemiptera > Aphididae > Pemphigus > Pemphigus obesinymphae. The sequence continues at coordinate 20,479 of JAIPRL010003201.1, read as the reverse complement.
AAATTTTTTTTGAACTGGAACAGGTTGGGCTTAAGAAAAAAAAATTGGACCGGATCTGGCCGAAAAAGTTTGGCCTTGCGGATATATGCTACTTAATAGTGTACTATATGGCATAAGCTGTTTTCATAAATGAGTATATAGGTAATATTCGTGTTATTTATAAGTACCTAAGTACTTACTTAAATTATAATATTTAAACTTTAAAATAATATTGTGTTGGGTATTGAGTATCCATTCCATAATACATAATAATAATATAGTTGTGATAAATATTTTTAACACTATTATAACTACCAAAAAAAAAAATAAATAAATAATAATAAATAAAATTAGCAATTATTCCAATTCTGTGTATCGTACAGACAAGGCTGGATTTAGAGGAGAGGACAATGGAATTTTTTTTACTTATTTCCTTGTTTTTGAAACAATTGTTATTTTTAACCTGGGGTCTCGAAAGAAATTTTCATTTTATTTTCTGCTTATTTTTGAAACGATTTGTTTTACCCCGAATACAGAATTTGTTGAATTTGTTAATTAAAATTCAATAGATAATAAAGAACAACTATATTCTACATAACTTTACACCATTAGTTTAAAAATTAAAATTAAGTATATATATACTATAAAAAATAATGTATAAAAAAAGGATATTTACCGAGAGTATTCAAAATGATTACATAAAACAACTAGTTTTGACCGTAAGTCATAATCAGGTTTCCGATTATCTTAGCATTTCTAACTCAGAGTAAAATGCAAATGTCGTTTTAAAACTGACTATTCATAATTCATTACTCATACCGAGAAAGCATTGTCCTCTTCCCGCTCATAATTCTGGTATATACAAGTAATCAATATACAAGATACAATATACAAGATAAAAGCCTCCGATCACCATTTTAGTGAACCTCAATAACATTTATAGCATTTGATTTTACAATTTTTGACCTTTTTGATATTTCCTTACAGTTTGCAATTTCGTGTAAATATTCTATTTGTATTGAATTTTACGATGATTTTATAAATCCTTAAAATAAGTTTACCCCAATTTATATACTTTGTGTATTTTTAAAATACCAATATTAAATGAAAAATTTTAATTACATTTACGAGTGCTTACATTTTTTTTTAAATTTAATAAAAAATACAAAAACTTTAAGTCAATTATTCATTATGACTTATTCATTTTTTGAGTTTTAAAATTAATTTTTCAGAATATAATAAAATGTATACGTATTATATTTGTTACGATTACATTTTATAAATAATAATTATTTATACTATTAATTTTTAATCATATTATTTTTTTTATAGGTATATTATTTTATTTTATTGTTGTACTGTACGTTATTGGACAAAGTAAATTTTTGAAAAAGATGGTTAACACTGAGGTCACATGATATGATCATGCCAAGAATGTTACAACTGTGTACACTCTTTTTGTATGTTGAAAATCTGCACTAGGGAATATAGTTAACATTAAAATACAGCCTAAACAAACAACTCCTCTTAGTTCCGAAAATAAAGCCTATAATTGCACCATTGGATAAAACCATTTATAAATTATTATCAATTACTTTATTATTTATTATTTTTATTAATTGAAATCATTTTCTACTTATTTATATCAGGGGTTAAGCAAGAGAATCTGCAATGTGAAAGAGGTGTCCATCCCCTTTTATGCCAGCGAAATTCACGTTTTAAATTTTATCAAGTTGACTAATTTTTGACCTATTAATATTTGAAATGATGTAAAATATTGTCCTTTAATTTTGATAACAATTCACCTCTGTTAAATTTATATTAACATTAGTTATTAAATATACTTTTATAATAGTTATTTTAATTTTTTGGATTTAAATTAATCTGATGAGAATGTATTCATTATAAATTTTTACCAAAATTTGTTTAGTACCCCTCCCATGTGTTAAATAATAGATGTCAAAAAAATATTCCAGTATTTCTTTGAAACGTATAAATATTGTTACTTGCACTAGTGACTCTAAAAGTCGTAATTCTTTGTACCAACTATACCTGTATGCAATGGATGTGTGTGCATAATGTCATTGTATATTATATATAATCGTATATAATGTAAGGTAATAATTATTTTGTTTTATTCGGTAATTTTAAGTTTTTTTTCTAATCAACTGTAATACCTACATTACATATAGGTAATTAAAATATTTAAAAAAAATATTATTATTTTTCTTTAAAAATAAAATGAGATAGAATATGCTAAATAAAAACGTCATGCATGTTGTATAGCCTGCAGGATAAATAAACGACCGAGGATGTTGAAACATCTTTTTAACTTCAGCCAAATTATACACTAACCATTGTATAGTATAGTACAGTATACAATGGTCAAAATAAGACCACCTGATTTTTAAAATTTTATATTATTTTGTCAACAAAAGTTGCATGTTCTAGATAATATTTATATAGGATTTTAAAGCATTTTAAGTTTAAGTATATCTACTGTATAATTTATTCTATATTCGATGTAGTATATGTGTGTTTCATAAATCAGCTCATATGGTTTTTGTTTGGCTTATGATATTTTGTATACTATGTATGAATCTTGATCCTTGTCATGACCTAACTTAATCCTAAGTATCCCTTGATATTTTCAGATAAACTTTGGATTAAAGCCTTGGAAACATGGCATGTGCTAGGTGTGCAATTATACCAAACGCACAAATTGACTTCTAGGGAAAATGTATACAACTGACGTATTTTTATATTTACTTATTTGTCATTTTCATAACTGTTTCTCAATTTTTTGACATGGACACTGATAAACACCGAAATATCGAATGAGAAGTAAACAATTTGAAATGTTCAAAAAATTAAAAATATAAAACAATGAAGCCTTTTCGTTACTTAGTTTACTTTTGATTAGTTCCCCACAAATGTGTACTCGTGTAAAACTATAGCCCTAGTTGGTTCTATTATAGAATAGATATACTTATACTTATACCTATAAATAGGTTTTAAATGAGCTTTAATTATTTTTGTGCCCTTTATACTTCCCCTCGAACTAAATGAGGTTCATTGAATACGTTAATGGCCATCAGAGACCAACTGCATATTTTTTAAGGTTAACCGATTTGGAAAATAATCACTTAAATTCAAAAGATTGATAAATAATTTGATATGTAACCAAATTTTGTTTTCGATCAATTTTACATATGTCATATCTATACCATTTTTTTCCTATTCTACTAATTTTTTTTAAAACTAATATAATATTCATGTTTTTATATATTTTTATAGTCATATATATACAAAATAAAGTAAACTTATTTTTAAATTATCACCTTGAGGCAATAACTTTAATTAATTAATAACTTAATAATATTCAACCTTATATAATATGAAGTTTAACTAATTAAAAAGAATACATTTGATAATTTAAATGGATGTTTTATTTATATTTAGTTCATCGGACGAACAACAATAAAGTCATAATATTGATACAAAAATGTTTAATATTTTAAACAAGATTAATATATAAGTACCTTAATATATATTATTTTAATTTTCTATCATTATACTGAATACTACTCCAGTGTTAACTGATCGCTGTGTGATGGAAGAAGTTTAAATCATGAACACAATATATATATGCATTATTATTATGTTATATGACATATTTTAATAATAAAAACGAAAATATCAATTTTTAATTAAAGCTTTTCTATAAAAAAAAAAAAAAAAAAAAAAACCAGTAATAAACAGTTTCTTAATATATTCAATATACCTACAGATTTATCTATACGTTTAATATAATATAGTGTAAAAATAAGAAAATGATAACATACATTCATAATTAATAACCTTAATCATAGTATATAATAGACTCGTCTAATGGTAATAATCACGCAATACCACTCGCGTGTAATCAATCCAACGGCAACAGTATTATAATGATATGAATGTACTTACCAGTACTTACCGACACGTACAAGACTCGTGAACAAAATATAGAAGTATGATGTAATAACAAAATTTCGGGTTTTTTGATTATTATTTATTATACAAAAATTGTATTATTATTATTTAGAAGTCAATATTATTGAATCCAGTGGAGTTTCTTGGTTAGAAGAAATGAATAAATTTTGCAATGATATTAATTGTTGTCCTACATCTGCACACATCCAACAGGATGCAGATGGCGAAAGCACTGCTGACCGAGAACGTATTTTGATGCCCGAAAGCGAACAATTGAAAATGTTTACACTGTTGTCGGACTGGAACATGAGTTATTTATTCAAAACATGTGTTGGTAAGAAATCGCATAGTCCCTTATTTTAAAACCTTAAATTTAAGAGGATGTTACACAGTTATTTTTGTACCTATATTTTGAATTTTAATTTTTTTGTTAAATCAATTTATTACAATATTTTATTGTAAATTAAAAAACTTTGCAATTTTTAATCACATTTTTCAGGTTATGACTTTTAACACACATATCGAAAAAGTTTTTTTTATTTATCATTCAATTATTCCCTTTTCATATCAAATTGTATGAAAGTGTGGTTAGATCCAAAAATATGAACATTTGTCTATATTGTGTTCAGAAAACGGAGTTCCAAATCTGGTTTAAAAACTCAATATTTTATATTTGGTGCTTAACAATAATTTAGTTAAATATGTTAATTTCGGTACATTTGTAAAAAATTATATTTAAAATATATTTTTTTTTTTTTCATTGTAGGTATATATTTTTTTCATTAATATTTAGTTAACCATCATATAATCGCGTAAGCATTAAAAAATAAGAGTGTAGCCTCCTCTAAAAAACAATATTACAATTTAGTATTGAAATAGAATTGAAATTTTTTACAAATTTTGACAATAATTTTATTAGATGCACACATCGACCTAGAATGTTTGATATACATCTCTCCTGTCCAGTGCGAGGCACTTTTGGCTGATTATCCGTTGGGCATAAAAGTGAAATTTACCGGAAAAGTGATGAAATGGAAACAACATTACATTAACGAATACCGTATGCATTTCTTTTGAACGATGAATGGCGTTAATCAATTGAATGATGTAGACACCAGTTATTTTTTTTAATCAGCAAAACAAAATTGTATTCCATATATAAAAATATAATGATATATAATATAATAGAGTATAAATATATAGAGTAGTATCAATATCATGTCAATAAAAAAATTATGGGAAGGAGGGGCAAATTTTTTTTACTCTATTTTTATGTATTTAATTTATTTCTAAAACCCGGTTTTCAAAAAATGTCAGGAATGGAATTTTACGTTTTCCAGACTCTTCCTCGATCTAGTATATTATAGATAGTACTATAATATATTATATAATTGGCAGTGAATATTTGTTAGATTTATAAATATTAGAAAATGTATCAAATTTTAAATTATTTTATCGTAATTCATTAGTAGTGTTAAATATTTAATGTTATTATATGTAATTGAAAAAAATGTAATAAATTGACTTAATAAAATAAAATAATCTAAAAAAAAAAATGACAAAAAGTACCAAATAGGTATCTTACATTTTTCAAAATTAAATTTTAGTTGAAAGACTTCGTTTATGTCTAAATAGAAATTTGCTGGTAAATTTTTTTTGATCAAATTTACTTAAAATTTGGTAAATTGATATGAAATTATTGTATATAGATACCAATATTTTTTTTCAAATATTTTTTTCAAGTCAATTTTGCATGTTATTTAAAACCTCATTAACCATTAGTCATGTGTAGGTATGCGTAAAAAAAAACTTTTTCTTTATTTTTACTCCTAAAATTCTTTACAGGAAATTTTTGTTGATTTTATTATTATTTATTATATGATTTACGTAAATTTACATTTATCTGTAAAATTTATCCGGTAAATTTACTGACCTCATATCTCTAGATCTATATATAGAATCAGAATTCATAACTGGATATTATATTAGAGATTTACATTAGAATAAAAAAACCCTAGAAGTCCTACTATGTACCTATATATATATATATATATTATATTGCATACTATGCATTATTACTGTTATGAATTAAATATATTATAATGCATTTAGCTATTTATTATTATTAAACTGAATCAAACACTTATATTTTAAATTTTAATTATTTATTATGTTCTGTAATTATATACACATATTGACATATATATTAATCCAAATACGATTACATTTTAATATGATAAAGAATGTAATTCTTATAATTAAATTATATCTCTTATAATTAATTTTTCAAAAAATGATTGTATAAATTTAAAGTTGAAAATCTTGGTTTTATAAAACAAATAAGTACTTTCTAAATTTAAAAAATATGTTATTGTAATTATATTCATATTGTAGTGGTATATATTGTATAGGACCAAAACTGAATTGACAAAACAAAAAATAATGATATATCAATAAAAGATTTTTAAAATTGAAAAACTTTTTAACTATGTTTCCACTGTTGATGAAAATGTATTTTTATTGAGAATTAATTGCATATTGTTATTAAAATTAATAATTTTGAGCTCTAAATTCATATTATAATAGGTGGATATTGTTAAAAATTACTCTGGGGTTTTTTTTTTTACTGTGTCACAAACTATTTTTATTATTATGTAGGTACATTATATATAGGTATATTAAAAAAACTATAGTATTCTTCTAAATATATATATATATATATATATATTAGTTTACACTACTTTTAAGTGAGAATACTATTAGTATATAGTCGAACAGGGTGTGAAATCTTGAATTTGAAACTGTGTTTAAGCGTGACACCTTGTAAGTGTAACCTTTTTTGAGTACAATGTGTCATTAGTAGAATTATTGTCGAGTGAAATTCGTACACATCGGTTTATGTATTTTATCGAAAACATTATTGTTTATTAATTAATTTTTAATATATTCCACCTATAGGAGAAACTGGAGTTTGCTTTTTAGAAGATAGTAGTTAACCTCTAAAGTGTTTCCTATAAATAGGTTGATGATGTAAGTAACCCAAAAATTTATCTATTTTCTGAACTGATCTATTCTATTGAAATATTCTTGAATTTGTATAAAACTCGAATTTCCCTTTGTTTGATTTTCACCTTTGTAATTTTATACAAGGTCACAACCACACATTAATATAAATTAACCATTTAGCATTAAATATAATAAGAGTATGAAAAATATAGTAGTACCCTAGGACATAGAATGTAGCTCGGACTTATTGTTCTCGAGTTATTATATAAACATTTTTGCCAAGTAATATGTTCAAAAGTCTGATGTAAAATAACTTATGAAGTCTTGTCCTTACTTAACTTACTTTTGATTAGTTAAACCAGTAGTTGTGTAAAACCATAGTGCTCCTTTATTCTATTCTAGAAGAGATATACATATACTTATACTTATACCAGTTATAACTATAAATGGATTTTTTTGTAGATGAGCTTTAATTATTTTTTGGGCCCTTTATATTTCCTCCTGAATCGACAGAAGTTAATTTGACACGTCATGACCATCACAAACCAACTACATATTTTCCAAGATTAACTGATTTGGTAAATGATCACTCAAATTCGAAATATAGATAGAATAGAATATTTAAATATATATATTTATATAGAGAGAGTATATATTATTATAAAATATATTATAATAAGATATTATAGTAAAACTAATAGTTATCATTTTTTTTTTTTAAATTTAATGAATACCTAAGTAGGTACTTAAAGACTCTTATAAAAACTTATAGAGTTCTATTTAAAAAAAAAATAATAATAATAGTAAAAGAACTAGGAAAGTAATCTTACAATTATTCTCTTACACAAACGTACACAATTTTCGCACACGGCGCACATCTCGTACTACAACACTAACCTTCACAACTTTTAACATAAATAGGTACTAGATATGCATATATTATAAAAACGTGTATTTTGGAAATATACATGATATCATTCATAGGTTATACAAACCAACTTAATATATTACTGATTATGATCTTACTGATCAAGGTTAGATTAAGTTAGGTTGGGTTGGATTAAGCAATAACCATCACATATAAACTGCATATTATTATTATATGATTATACTATATTATTATTATTTTATAAATTAGGGAATTATAACAAAATGCAGAGTTGATAAAATAATTACACTGAAACGAAAAAGGGGTATCTTATAGTCAGTGTTTGGAAAGGATGAGTTCAATTTTTTTTGAACGACCTACGAACGCGTTCATTTAAAAGGCATTAGAACGCATTCGTGAACACGTTCCATTTTTTAACGAACGTGAAAGATTTTACTTTATTTAACGTTCATTTTACATTTGATATTGTACAAAATTTATATTATTTAAAATTTTTATCATTTATTGGAGACACGATTATCAATAATAAATATATTTAATCTATGATAATAATAATAAATTATAAATTAAAAATTAAATTGAGCATATTTCAATTTTAATGTGACAGTCTTTTAAATATAGATGTGCAATACGTTATAAATTAGATTAGGTATGGCTGTATGGGTCTACGTACCTACTTGTATTCCATTCCAAGAGGGTAAATATTTTAAACATGTGTACAGAGTACAATGTACAATGAATTTATCGTTCTATTAACTATTTACGTATAGATATACTACTATACTATGCACATGGTAAGAAGTTGTATTGAAGTACAGCGGCAAAACCCTGTTTTCTTGATTGTAATATTTGTCATTTTTAGAGTACTCGTTATTTTTTGCAGGTTTAGTTTTGAAGTTATAGCAATATTAAGTTTTTTTGATTACGACACATTTTACGTTGCGTTTTCGTATAAAAAGACAAAAAGTATTGTTTTCATATTTAGAATGTATTTTATTAGAATTATGCACTATCAATATCTTTACTGATAATTTTAATCTATATAAATTATAATTTAATTTGACAATTTCGCATGGAAATACGTATCAATAGCGCTGCATTTTCGTAAGTATTACGATATATATGGGGAAACATAGTCACGCTCGCAAATGTCTCAAATTAAATCGAAAATATTTAAATATCCCCCAATTTATTGTGAAACACCATGTCGCATAGGTAAGTAACAAATTAATTAAAATATGATTTTAATTAAAGATTAAAATTAAGAAGTGTACTTTTTTGAATAGTATCTATAAGACAAGGTCACTTGGACAGTTTAATTCAAAAATATATCCCGATAAAATAAAAAATATTGATATAAATACCACAGAATAGATACTAAAAAATATAAAAATATTGATAGTACATAATCACATGAACAAACTATTGAAACGACAATTTTCACATGAAAACGCAACGTAAAATATGTCGTTTTACAAAATCAAAATAACTTAAAATTCCTATAAACTTCACAACAAAAGCCTGATCCCAAATTTTTTCAAGCACTTTTGAAATTAAAACGTTAAAGTGCACATTTTAAAATAAATGGGTGTTCCGTAAACCATACCTAAGTAGGTCAGTACTAAGTTGCAATCAATTAGTAAAAAAAAAAAAAAAAGAAAATGAACACGTTAATTTATTAATAGAACGTGGGCTTCACCCACTTTAGGAAACCAATGAACGTGAATACGAACGAGTTCCATTTTTGGTTAAAGAACGTAAACGCGAACGCATTCGATTTTTTAGTGAACGTTCCAAACACTGCTTATAGTTATAGTCCGGATTTATAATATGTTTTTATATAGAGTTACTGAGTGTATTCAGTCTTAAGAGAGTAATAATGTGGACGCATTATTTAATAGGAAAAGTTTTTTTTTTTTTTGCATATTTAAGAATATTTAATGGGTTAGGGAATATTTAGCCTATTTAGCATGGTTTGGAATATATTGTAAATTGTGAGAAAAAAATAATTTATTTAAATATTAAAACTATTATTATTAATTTTAATATTAAAATACTCGAAAAAAAAATATTTTTTGATTAATTTACCAATCACAATTTTTTTTTTTTTTGTCTCATTTTAATAAAAATAAACACAGTTTTAATACCACAGAAAACAAAATAAAAAAAATCCATTAAATTTTAAACACCTTAAATATAATGGGTAGAACCATTTAACACAAAAATCATTAGTGTATCTGTAATCCTCTCTTAAATATATTTTTAAGGAATATAAAAAATTAATAATGAAAATTTTTTATATGAAAACCTTATGATATACATTGATCATTTTTGCATATTTTTTAAATTTTTAAGGTATAATAAAGAGAATATTTATTGGTTAATTTTAAAGAATATTAGGTTTAATTTTAGGTGTTCTAAGAAAATATAATATATATCTGAATATCTTAACTATAGTTATAATACCTTCGTATAGATTTTAACCCCGAATAAATCACAGATATCTCTAGTCGATATATTTGTATGATGTACATGAAAGTCCGAATTTAGTCTGTGTATCTACGTTTTATGTGGAACGACCTACTTTTATGGGAGATGTGTTTTTCTTCCTAGCGTAAAAAGCTTGAAGAAAAGGTGAGAACACAAACCAACGAAACGCGTAAAAATCTCAAACTAACCAGAGAATAGTTTGGTAATGGGAAAGGATAAAAAATACGAATCCAGCGGGCTCGTAAATGGGCCGGAGAATAAAATAATAAAATGTAATACTGATTTTTCATAAAAATAACGGTATTTGGAGTTAATATTTTATATATAAGATTATTATAGTAGAGACAAGTAGCTTTGTTTGTCATTGGAAGCAATTCTCTAGATCGAAATAAAAGCTTAGGAAGCATTGTCCGCCTTCAGCGGCCAATTATAAAGCATCTCGAATAAGGACTGGAACCGAAACGAAATTAACCAGTTTTAAATGAGGACCCCTAAAATATAGGTAGAAACGTAACCGGTACCAGAATTCTATTATCTGGAACCGCAATTATAAAATGGGTTAATATCAGTTCCAAAAACTTTATTTCATTGAAATTTATGCATGTCCAAAATGCCGGAGTATTAATTTTATTGTAGTCAATCCCACAATAGTTCTAAGATAGTACAAAATAGTTACACAAAATATTGTTTAAAATTTATATAATTGAAAATATACACAGAACCTATAAATAGTACCTGCTATTTTTTTTTTTTTTTTGTGTAAGATTATTACTGACCTTCACGCATTAACAATTATATAATTATGTCATATTAATATGATAGTTATTAAATTTTAAATATTTTGTATTTATGTTATACTTTATAAATTATGGCAGCCTCCTTCGGATCCTCACTATGAGCATATATTGACCCTCCTCTGAAGTAATGCCTAGAAACGATTCCGGGGGAGGAAGGTACCTATCTTAATCTGTATTTTATTTTAATATTGGAATATTATGAGGCATTAAATATTAAGTATTAAAGTTCAACCATAGATAACAACGGGAAATTGTGTATCGATACTATTCATTAGGTAGGTATTAAATATCTACGTAGGTAATTGTTCGTGCCATATTCACGACGATCATTATATTATCATAGAACATGATGATATTGTGTTGTTAATAATATGATATTAGTTAGTATATATGTTATATTATTATTCGTAAACACAACATTCTAAATATGTTAACGCACATATATTTTCAATGTTAACAAAAAAAAAAATTTTACAGTGTTGTTAAATTATTGATAAATACGTCCCATACAGCAAATATTTATTTTTTAATTATTGATTAAATATTTTAATTTTAAATCCAATATTTATTTATCATTTGTTATTGATTTCATATAAATGTTTAAATAATTTAACAAATATTTCTGAAATAATATAATAATTTGAAACCAAAACATTTATTCATGCAATATAAAAAAAGTTGTGATTCGGTCTTCGGGTGTTAGTAGGGGTGAAAACATTTCGTTTATCTGATAAAATAATCTTGGTGGATTTATAAAATATATATAAATCATTGCATTCGTAAAAAAACGATTATGAGCAGAGTTTTGGTATACATAACTATTAATAATAATTAATATGTATTTTGCTATTATTTCGTATTATAATCGTGATCTAGTATGCCATGTCATCAGCTGAAAATTAAAACCAGCGAACTCACGGGCCAGCGAAAACCAACATCCTCAGTTTATTCCCATATAAAAACGCGAACATCTGTCGTTCATATAGGTCATAACGTAGCATTTTTATTTACTTATTTATTATTATTATTATTATTATTGGTATTATTATTTTATTATTATCTTATTATGCTGTTCATTTACTCGAATAATTATGATATGACCATCCTAATAATGAGTTCTAATGCAATAGGTACACAAATAGTTATTTAATGAATATGTATTTATATATTACATTGTGTGTCGATATTCGATGTAGTTTGATAACTCATATATTTATGGGGGGTGGGTAGAGTGGTTAGGCAAGCATCGAAACTTCTTATCGTGTCTATATTGTATTATTGGATCTATATCCTATATAGTATTATATATTTTTAGTTAATACAAAATGGATCAGTTGATTTCACATAAACGTTTCTATGTTTGACATTCTTATGTTTTTACACATACACTACCGAGGTAGGTTGAATATTTAAACCAGAACATTTTATTTTATTTGACAGCCCTACAATAACATACTTACATTTTGAAGACCCCACACCGATCATTTTTTAATAAAAAACTTGTGCTAGAAATTGTCATTTTTATTAACAACAAATTCATAACAAATACAAAAAAAGCAAATTATAGCTAACAACATTATCTAGTGACTGATGCAGCCGATTTTTGAAATATGTAGTTTTACACGTTTTATAAGCTGTTAAAATATTGAACTTTTTATTTTTCTATAACATTCTCAAGTTGATAAAAATGAAAAATGCATAAAAATATGACACAGATATATTATTAAAATACATTTAAATATTTTTAATTTATTTGATTTTGGTTTTTATTTTAAATTTGAATAAAATTGCCTATACAATACCCCTTAAAACTATTCATTTCATATTATTTTTATAAACACTTATTCAACGTTAGTGGTATCGGAAACGAACTGTTTCTAAGGAATTTTAAAGAGGCAATAGAAAATCGTGAGCATATGAACCGAGTTTAATTAATTGTTGTTAGTGTATGTGTTTTCTCGGAATAACTGTATTCATATAATTATAATAATCACTCATAATATTACAATTAATTTCACGTTAGATTTAGTGAAGCACTAACAGGGTGCGAATATTTGATTGTGCAATAATTTTTGATTGTGTAACTTTATTTGGGTGTTATACCATATTAGTGGAACTACTCTTGAGTTCAATTCGTGTACTTTTTTAAGATCTATTATAGTCGACTGCCGAAGTATTTTAGGAGATAATATTGTTATTTATTAATTCATAATATCAGCCATTTCTTAATAATTAATATATTATATTTATATTAATTATTGTTTTTTATTTGAGAAAAATTCTGAAATAATTGAGAAAACATAAATTATAATAATAGTATTAAGATAAAAGGGTAAGTGATAACCACAGAGTTGTATGTGGTATCTAATATTATAACAAACAAATTTCCTCTTTAAACATCAGTTCTTTTTTCTAAGCTATGATAAACGATTATACACTATATTTAGATGAAAATATTGAGTTGTATTACAAGATTAGATTTTCTTGCATAAATGTCACATGATGACAATGATGGGAATTACGTAGAGAATGCATTATGTCATAATATTTACTGTTCGGTAAATGTTAATATAAAATTAATGATTATTTTATTTTTAATATCTGAAAATATAAATTTAAAAATAAAATTTTATGAAATTATTCACAATTAATTTAAAGTTAAATAAAATAATATCCTTTATCGATTTTATTAAATCCCTTACAAATGTTGTAAAATATTCACTCAAATAACTGAGTGCTTGAAACTTCTTTAACTACAGTCAGTGCTATAGTTAAAACATTGATAACAATTTTAAAATTTTCAATACGTACTGTAACTTACTAACGTACTTGAAACATTTTTCAATTAAAATATTAGCAAAACATTTATTGTACTTTGTACGACCATCGATGGAGATAACTTTCTGAATCGAAATTCAATTTTATATATCACCTCTTAAAAATGATAGATTTACAAAAACCTTATTTCATATTTTTTCTTTGTTAATAATTAATGGTTTTCAATTATAATATATTGTTCGTACTATTTCAATACCTATATTACTAAACATCACATAATATTATGTTATCATATCATTGTTTTTTTTGTTTTTTTTTTTTGTATTTTCAATACATACCTAAATTATGTACAAGAGGAAATGTTTTGTTAATATATAATATTAGTAATTATTATCAGTATCAGTTAATATTATATTATAATCGGTACAGTAATAAAAATGTGATTTTCGTAACTCTGAATCTCTCCTCACTGGATACGTCACTGTGAAAAGATAATATATATTTAGTATTGAGTTACAAAGTGCCCATCTTATAAATTTTAGTTTATAGTTCAAATACAAATCATAAAAATTGTAAATCGAGAAATCATTTTTACTTTCCTTTTCATGATTCTTGAACAACTTTCAAGCTTGTATTGATTATGTCAGCCGGGTATAGCTAAAGTACCTACCACCTCAGTATAAACAAACTTTATATATTAAGTGTACATATACAATAATATATAGGAATATAATACTATACATAAAGAGATTTCAAAAGTTCTGTTGTGGTTTATAGGTTATCTAAAGTTTACAACAACGATAAAATGTCAAAATTTATTTCCCAACCGTGTATCTAACCGAGTTAAATAAATAATATATATTATATAACATTTATTTTTCTAAAAGCATTTAGAGTTCGACTATTAGATAAATTACCAAAAATTTTCCAGTTTATTACCTAAAATTAGATCCCCTTCAAGGACAATTTGTAAATTATTTTAAACACCATTCATCTTTTTTGATATTTTTAGTGCTGGGCTCTCGGGATAATTAAATAAACGGTGTGTGTATTGGAAAATATGTAGACTACATTATTGATCGCAACAACGCCTGCGTAAAAAGATCATTCGTAAACATTTTTGAAATATATACAATTTCATCCGTTGACAATGATTATTTAATTTATAATGGACTAAAAGCTGCCATTGAATTTTTAATACACGAAAATAAAACTAATTTTATATAGGGTACTAAATAAAATAAACTTAAAAATAATTTAGTTTTTAAAATCCATATAATATTCACATGTTTCGCGTTTAGTTAGGTTACCTATATTTTTAAAAAGTAAAATTTTTAAATAAATGTTCATTAATATTTTCGAATAGTAGAAGTATTCTAAACAATTAACATTACAAGCAAATTTTAACAAATTTTTACGTCATCAATATTGATCAATGCACCAAGTAATACAGTTACACATAGGTAATTGAAATTAATACGATATTAATGTATAGTGGATCAAGATTTTTATTTTATTTGGCATTAATGTTTTCAAGAACCAAAAATTCAGCTTATAGTCCTTGCTGGAGCAAGTACTACAACTCTCTTGACATGGTTTCCATTCGGTTCCATATGACTGAAATAATATTTTTACCTACAGCTCGGTGGTATCACTTGTTGGAGTCCGATCACTTTGGAAAATCCATATTGATTATTTCGGAGGTAAACGTTTAAATTACTGCCGAATCATAAACAATAAAATACATTTTTACTACTGTTATTATATTTCTCAATATTATTATCGACAGTATTCGACTTCATATGAAAAAAATTATATTATTATAAGAATAATTAATTGAATTTATTTTAAAGGAAAATTAGGTTTTTTTTTTAAATAATTTTTCTTTGTGAATATTATGTTTTGAAAAAACTTATTTGCAATAAAAATATCATACACATATTAGTTATGTATTGAATTAATAACCAATTTAATTATATGTACTGATTTATTATGACTTCGTAGTTAGTGATTGAAAGGAAAGCATTTAAAGGATTTCGTTCATCTTTAGGAGGAACATTAACGTTATTTTTTTTAAATGTGACTTGTAGATATTTTAAAGTCTAGAGAAAAAGTTTACATGATTTGTTTTCAGAAATTAAGCCCATTATTGAGCTATAATATTAAACCTATATGCGATAAACATATTGACCATATTTACAATATGTGCAATTTATCATTCAAGTCTAAACCTGGGCGATTTTTCGACGAAAAATAAAATTTATAATGGTTTTTATTTTAGCGAAAAAGTTATTAATATTAAATGAAAGTATTTCCCAAGGACATTTTAATAATAATGACTATTATAGAAGTGCGTTACCCTGGCACCCCCATATCAACATTTCTTTCCTAAAACAATTCCAATATTTAGTAACTAATTAGTAACAATTCGTAACCACAAATTTGGAATTCGTAACTTGATTCCAACCCACGATAATCCGTTTTTCGTTTGCCGGTGCCAGGGTAACGCTACTCCAGCACCCCAATTTCACAGTTTTATAGTTAATGACTTAAAAATTGTGACAGTATTTAGTAACCAATTAGTAACAATTCGTAACCACAAATTGGGAATTTGTTTAGGAAAGGAACGTTTAACAAAAAAAATAAAAACAGTCCTGCGATGTGGGTAACACAAAATGTTTAGTGGGACCATCGACGCACGTCCGATCCGACACCTTTCTCCCTCACTTTACGACAATCACCCGAATATCGCACGCGCAATGTGTTACAATATAATATGTATAATATAATACCTATACCTTACATAATTAGTACCGGTTCACCATACATTTTTACCACTTTTGAAAAAAAAAGTTCTAAGAAAAATTCTACATTTTTTTTTTTTTATTATGGAGTAGACGCCAGAAAATTATCCCCCGTGGCGAAATCTACGAGTTTTCAGGGTACATCTTATAATATGTAATGTATATTTTGTAAAACTAAAGTAACGTTATCCTGGCATCGGCAAACGAAAAACAAATTTTCCTGGTATGGAATCAAGTTACGAATTCCGAATTTGTGGTTACGAATTGTTACTAATTAGTTACTAAATATTGGAATTGTTTTAGAAAAAAAATTTTGACATGAGGATGCCAATATATATTTATATAATACATAAAGGCAGGCCCCTAATCAAAATGTATAACACATTAAATGCATTGGTCCTGTTGCGTATTTGGTCGGGAGCGCAGGGGAATAATTGCACTCGATGCCAAATTCTTTTAGGTCCCTTTAAGGAGCCCCGGAGTTGGATGTAAACATTTTCAAATATAAATATTATTTATTAGTTAAGTATAAAATTTAAAAATAAAAATTAAATTTTGAATTTGTTTATTATAATATTTTCTTATAATAACAGATTAGTCGAGAAATAAAATAAGTTATAATACATCGTATGTTACACCTATGGGGATATAAAAATAATATACACTATATACTAAGGACATACACGGCCCATAATTATATATTATATTATCATTATTATTGCACCAATGTTGAAATACGAAGGGGTATAAAAATGATACACCATTTTAAATCTCCGAAATTACGCTTATTGCTAGGTGCGCAACTGTCGAGGTTTAGAGAAAGGAAAATTTTTGGTTAAGTAAAACTTATATAATTTTCATATTGATAGGTTAAGAAACACATCATAATTAAAATTAAGATTTTTAAAAGGATATTGCTCACAATTTAATAATCAATATGCTATAAAAAATATATATATTTCACTTGTACGATATCAACTTCAATATGCTACTCTCATTTAATCACCAGTTAATAATAATAAATCTCAAATATTAGAAGCAAATTAAAATTAATTTTGAAGATTTATCTCCTTTAAATACTATATACAAAGACCATCTCATTCTTCTTATGATATTGTTTTAAGTTACTTGAATATGTCTACTTTAAAAAATCGCAGATATGATTTAAATTTCATGTTTCTATTTAAATTAAGAAATAATAATATAGACTGTTCTCAAATATTAAACAAAATTAACTTTAGAATTTATAATAAAAACACAAGAAATAAAGGAATATTTTAATAAATCATGTTAAAACTAAATGTTTATTATCATCGTCGTTTAATACACTAATGACTCTAGGAAATTCCACAATTTAGATTAATTTTTTGTAACCAAGGAGATATTAAAACAACTTTCAGTGTATAGCTTAAAATCTTACTTATTAATGTGTTATTTGTGTATACTATATAATTATATAAGATTTTATTTTTAAGATATTACATAGTTTGGTTAATATTAATAATTATACTTAAAATATATGTTTAAGCCATTTTTTATATATTATATCATTTTCAGATAAATTATTATTATATGTTAAACTGATAATTTTATTGTAAATTTACAATTTGTAAATGGAGTTTTTATCCGCATAAATAAATAAAAAAATAATATACACAAAAAACAGCAATAAAATAAAATATAACTGCAAGTCCTAATAGTTATTTCAATGGGCGTATTTAAGGAGGCTAATTATTAGGCGTGGCTCTGAAAAAAATTCATAAATTTTTTTTAAAAAGAAATCCATATATTTTCGATTGGTTAAACAATTTAATAAAGAAAAAAGTACTCGCTACATGACGTCAAAATATATGTCCCATGGCGCATAATATCTAAATTCGCCTATCTGTATCGTACTTAAAAAGAGTTTCAACTGTAAGGTTGTGTACTAAAAAGAAATTACAGTTATATGTAGTTTTACTCAATAGGTGTTGCACTGAATAGCATTATATTATAATATATACAAGCTTGAGTGCAACGCCTACCCAAAATTATTGTTCTAAATCGGAAAATAATAATGCCAAATACTTGAAATTTTTACCAAATATTTACATAAAAAAAATTTTTAATGCATAAAATAATGAAATATAAAGAGCGTATAAAGCGTACACAGCTTTCTGATAAAAATGAAATTTGTTTATTCATTAAATAGTTCATAAATAGGGAAACTACCAAAAATAATGAAAAATTATTAGGTATAAATCAGAGTAGAA
The DNA here is from genome assembly GCA_025469235.1 of Pemphigus obesinymphae. Classification (NCBI taxonomy): domain Eukaryota; kingdom Metazoa; phylum Arthropoda; class Insecta; order Hemiptera; family Aphididae; genus Pemphigus; species Pemphigus obesinymphae. The sequence goes on along the minus strand of JAIPRL010003201.1, from coordinate 1,509 downwards.
TAAAACAAACTTCCCTCAGAATTGTGTCTTAAATTTAAATATGATGAAATTGGTATTAACATATTCCATATCAGATAAAAACTACAAATGTATTATATAATAGTATAAATAATTTTTCAATATAATTTTGACTAAGGCTGGCATTAACGAGTTAAAAGTTAAAATTAAATTAAAAAGTTACGTTAATTTTAAAGATTCCGAAAACTTGCCCTCTGACAAACAAAATAATATTTAAAAAAAAAGTCGTAGATATTTTGAGACTGCAATAGAAAAAAAAGATGGACTATTATATTTAAGATGGATAGACAATGCAGTTGTAACCATGATTTCTTCTTCGTGCGGTACGCAAAATATCGGACAAGTTAAACGATTTTCCCAAAAAGAAAAACGAAATTTATCAGTCCCGAGACTAAAACTAATTGCGAAATATAACAAATATATGGGTGGTACTGATCAAATGGACCAGAATATAGCATGCTATCGTATAGGTATTAGAGGGAAAAAATGGTATTGGCCTTTGATTACATGGATGTTTGATAAGGCGATTTAAAATATCTGGATTTTATATAATAAAACGGGAAGGAAAAAAATACATCAGCTAGATTTCAAAAGAGAAATTGTAAATGTTTATTTATGAAAATATCAAACTCTACCCAAAGCAATAAGAAGACCTTCAACATCATTATTTTCGACTAATAGTCGCGTATCAGGCTCGATACGATTTGATAAAATTGATCATTTAGTAAAATCCACGGAAGATAAAAAAAGAAAAGATGTGCTGGACGAAATTGTAAATCAATCATAAGAACGATGTGCTTCAAATGTAATGTTGGATTATGTATAGATTTTTTTATTCCTTTTCATTCACGTTAGATAATAATAAAAAAAAATATTATTGTACAAATAGGTAGGTATTATTACAAAAATATTTTTGTTTATATCATTATATTACCTACCTATTTCAAGTAGTAGATACCTATCTAATAAATATATAATACTACAATTAGAATTATGAATCAATTTTTTTATGTTCATTAATTATCACATTTAATATAATTATAATATATTATTAAAATAAAAAATATTTGAATAAAATAATAAATATGATATTGTTATGAAATAAGTGACTACAAGTGCCTAATGTTTTCATATGGCAACAGCAAATATCTCGAAAACTAATAATTGAAATTTTTCTTTTATTTAATATAGATTTATGTAAGTATAATATACGAGTTTTAAACAAAAAATTGGTAAAAATTAAAAAAAAAACTCCGGCGCCAATGGGTTAAGTTACATAACGCGTTATTTTTTTTCAGATTAACTTCTAAAGCTATGGTTTCCTAAGAGAGCGGTGCCGTTATCTAGCGGCCGTAATTTAGCGATGGATGACGTCACTAAAACGTTGTCTATACAAATCAGATGGAGTTGGTTTCTTAGAGAGCGTTGATTGTCAACGTAACGTCATATTACGGTACCGCTATTTTTATGACGGCCGTCATTACGTTGTCA
>JAIPRL010003200.1:0-49399 GCA_025469235.1 Pemphigus obesinymphae | reverse complement strand
ATGAGTGTAAAGATCGGAGCACTCCTTCTGGTAGTAAATTTGTTAACAGAGAAAAAAAAAAAAAAAATAAATAAACATCATTGTAAAACCACTAGCTCCATCGCTACGCTCAGAATCTAAAAAACTGATTGTATATATTTGAGTTACCTATAGTTTATAAGCGTTTAAAACATATAGATTTAATATAATAATAGATAGGGAGGGACTTTGCCTCCCGCGGGTTACCTCATGATAAATTATGTCATCCTCCAACCCCCCCCCCTATTTAAACAATTTCAAAATACGCCGCTGCAACCCCCTCTCCATATGGTTTTCGCCTCAAGTATGTATACTAACAGTTGTGTTTAGCACATTATATAATGTTATGTATCGTAATGCGTAATAAGCACATTTTAAACATAGTATGTGTGGATCCGATATTTCGTATAAATTACCTATATACCTAATATATTTGGAAAAAAAATTAGAAAATCCATACCATAAAAAAAAAAAAAAACGGCGTGAAAACTAGAGTTTAACGGTTTTGTGCAAACAAATATTTACATTCGGATGTGTTGCAGGATGTGTGAAAATGAAACCAATAATATACCAGTATATATAATTTGAAGGAAATAAATGAAAATTGTTATTCGGAATAGTGAGTGTGCAGCTGTATATAATGTATATATATATATATATATATATGTGTGTGTATATTGATTAATCAAGACGTAAACAACAAGACAACCCGACATTTATACACATTTGGATTAATCGAAAAGTGTCCTTTACACCCGGCGTTCATTGTTTCTTCCTTGTTTCGAAGAATAATTTTTATTTAAATTGCATGGGAGGGGCACACAATATGCAAGCTGCACGAATCGGAAATTCTGGTTTCTCATTTCGTATACATGGCAAAAGTCTCGAATAAATATTTGTCCGTTTTTCCGTCGAAATATTATGCGTATATATATATATATATATTATATATATATATTATTACTATTATAAACGTCTATCGCCGAACATTCAATTAAAATGGAATTAAAACGAAATCTTCGAGTTAACCAGTATATACGTGACAAATCGTACTAGACAGTGCACGGTGATTTTAAAAAATCAACGTGCAACGAATCCGATTTTGTTTAATGAAAAGATGATTTTTAAGGAAACACAATGAAAAAATAATAAAATGATAATTATTATGGAAATATGATAACCATGAGATTTATATGTTATATACGTGGGTAATAAATATAATATAATGATACCAAAAATAAAACTGTTAGCCCTACAGTTTCTTACGGTCGTTAAATAATAACTAATTAAAACTATTTTTTTTTTTTTTAATTAACTTTACGAACATTATTGCAACATTCTTTACTTTATGCGTATAAAAATAACGTCGAAAAAGTTTATGCTTCTCGCAATGTAGCACAATGAACGCGTTCTGTAAAGTTTAGCCGTATAATATCGGGTAACAATTTAACGATACCTCTTAGAGTAAAAAGAAAATATAAAAAAATTTTCGCTTTTCTCTTGAAATATACATCGCCAACGCATCATCAACATCATGATATAATGTGAAATAAATTATTCGGTACGAAAAATATTTACATTAAATTTCAATATTCAATTACTTTAATCACAGACAGCATAATTAAATATTCATAGCTAATATTTAAATTTGCATAAAATATATTTAAAAAAAAGTCTTTCTAAATACCCAATTCTAATAAAAAGTAATTTACAAACACTTAAAAAAGTGTTTTTTAGTATTACTACTAATAGGTACTTTTTAATAATTGTTTTTATTAGGTGTTGGACATATACGGTTCGAATGACCACACAAATCCAAATTTGATCCAAAAATGCAATAATAAACAATATTCATTTTTTTACCTTTTAGGTACCTATCTACATGTAAACTTACATTATAATTACATTAATATATAATAACTAATAATTAAAATATATTTTAATTAGCCCTTTCACTGCTATGAACGCTCAGTAGTATCCAAGCAAAATTTTTCTGTAGTTCTATGGACATGCTGATACATCCATACATCTTAAAACTCAACAGAAACTATTATCGATAATAAGATAACGGCTTGTGTTAGTAAAATTATAAAGACTTAAAAATGAAAATAAGACAAATATCAAAGGAGTTATAAGTAAAATAAATTATGTACCATTGTTCCCAAAATGTTATAACATGATAGATTTATAGCCTGATGTTTTTTTTTTTTTTGTTTAGGATTGTTCAGCGTCATAATGGTACAATACTATACCTAATGAATGATTTTCAAACAATTATTATTAATTCTTGTTGTTTGATAATTCTTGTGTTTGTTGAGTTATTATGATAATATTATACACTAAATCTCTAATTTGGGAACCGATTGACATCAATTGATCCTTAATATCTCCTTCAATAATGAATCAAAATGAAAAAAAAAATTGTACATTTATATTTAATGTCCTTGAACAAAATACATACCCCGAAAGAAATATTTAAAGATATAATATTATGATACTATGTATTAATTAATAATTAATAATAATTTAAATAGAATAAACGAGTAATGAAAAGCACACTCGTTCAGTAAGGTTGGATTCCAGATTCATATTCTTTATTATTATTTTTGAAAAAATCATCAACAATGAAAAATGAAAAAATACAATTTAAAAAAATTAATTTATGATATAATATTAATAAATAAAATATAAAATAAATATAAAACTTAAGGAAAGAAAATTTTCTATACGGGATTATTGTTTCTTTTTTTACAAATTGAAATTAATAATAAGAATTTAAAAATAAAATCGAATTCAAATTATTTATTTAAAAATCAACAATAGATTATCATGATGACATTTTAGAGTTCAAGGGACAGCCAGACAAACAGCCACAACAGGGACAAGTTTTCATTCTTTAGAATAAAACCTAAAATCAATTTGAATACTGTAAATAGAAATAAATTATTTTTTTAAGTTCAAATTAAATAAACCTACTCGAATTTTATGATATATTTATATAATAATATTTTATGTTATTTATATCGAGCTAATTTATATGTTGTATGTACACACTATACAGTGATTCTTTTATCTTGCTCGCCTAATTTTCTTGGTGAATTTTTATCTTTTTTAATTATTGCTTTTTCTTATTCTAAATTATGTTTATATTATAAGCATTTATATCACTACATTTATATAAAAAGTTAGAATTTTACTATAATTTAAAAAATGAAAAATATGATCAATGTTATAAATAGGATTTGTTATATCAACAATATTTTATTCTAATGATATAGGTATATGTTTTTAGATCAATAAATATATAGTTAATAGTATTTTGTCAATTTTACATAACTAATAATAATATAATTAAATAAGTATCATTTTGATATTTTCTTCTTCTCCTCCTCTTCTTCCTTTGCCTTCTTTCTCTACAATTTGGGGTCAGCCTCTATAGCCTTCCCCATTCCATTTAACTCTATCTCCCGCATCGTCATCAGTTACATCCCATATATATCGATACCAGGATTAGGCTGGGTTGTAGATATTTAAGAACCTTACGATCTATCAATAATCGATCACTTGTAAATTATTTGTACATATATATTTATTTAAATTATTGTCAAGAAAATATATTTGTCATCTGTTTAGTGTATAATGGTAGTAATTTTGAAGTTAAAATTGAAATTTTATCAATATTACTAAGATTTTTTTTCAGCGTAGGAAATGAAAGTCGTCTTCAACAAGTTCATGATTGTACTATTAGCTCGCATTTATTCCAATAGATGTGTACTTTAAAAAAAATTTACTTTGGATAAGGATAGGCATTATCTAGTTTCTAAGTTAAAGTTAAGTTGATGAGTAAACTTTTTAACTTGACTAGTTAATTTTTTGTAGTGTAAACTTATCAAATTATCTAGTTAAAATATTTGTGAGAATTTAATAATTTAATTTATATTCGTTTATAGTAGGTATGTTAAAATATATATAATATATATTTAACTTCGGATCTAAGTTATTTTAGATGCCGAAAGATTTTTTTTAAATTAGATATTTAAAAAAGAAAATGAAATATTATTACTTACATATATCTATTTTCGTCCGATATTAACAATCTTTGCGTTATTGTGAATAAAAAATGTACATTATTTAAGTTCACTTATATCAGGCTTAACTATTAAATTTAAATATATAGTTAAGTAATTAATTAATTAACATTTGACTGTAAACTATAAAAAGGATATCTAATCAACTGAACTTTAATTAATTAATCGTATCGTTAACTTTGTCCATTCTATTTTGGAATACTGTTGAAACATACTTATAAGTATTTGAGCACATTACGCAATACAACATTAATTATAATTAATAGGTGTGCATCACTTTCTATTGCGATGTGTGATAGATTTTCAATAATTTGACGGATTTTCGTGTCTGGATAATTTATTATAATAATTGTTTAAAAAAAATAATTCACAATAGGTGTATTAGATTATTAATATTGTATTAGATTATTTTCGTTTTATAATTAATGATCATCAACTTTTCAATATTATTTTCGTTAAAAATAATTGAGTAAGACATAGTTAAGTATAAAATGCAATTAGGTATTTGTATAATTTATACATATATTTATATATATATTGTATATATATTATAATAATCATCATAATAAAGTGGAATTGAATTGTATTGAAATTATGAGATAAAATGAAGTACCTATATATTATTAATAAAAATGGTATTAAAATATTTAATGTAAATATGAAAAATCATTTAACCTATATTTTACGAAGCTGACATTTTTTTTAATGTATATAATTAATATGCTAAACATTTTTAATACAAAATATACTTTAACGTTTTAATAAAATTATTTTGAAGTACTTATTGAAATTATATATTTAAAAACAAACTACGGGTTTAAACTTTTAAGCGATACTGAAATATTACATTTAAAATAATATATTGATTCTAATAACGAACTCAGTTTACTAAAAAAAAAAAAAAAATGTTCGAATTATAAAGCTGTTTATTAAAACTTTCTTCAAAATTCCCTACAAAGTCTAAAAGTAATCTCTTTAAAGTACCACCTGTGTTTAATTTTCAATCTATATATACACAGATAAAATTTATCGAGATCACTTTTATATTTTAAAAAATTATTTTCCTAAGAGAGAAAGAACATCGTTATAAAATATTAAAATAGCTCCCATGCTCCACTTACAGTCTAAAACAAAAATATAACATACGATGGTTAAAAACATAGTATTATAATACGTATAATACCTATAGTAATGACCAAACTTCGAGTCAAAGAACACTCCTCAGGCAACATAATATGATATATGTGATAATTAGGCTCTTCTTTTTTGTTTCAAATTTAATGACAATAGCTATATATAAAAATATATAAAGTATATTATGTTTTTAATTAACTAATTATGTAATTATTTTTAAAACAATCTTGTTTGATTTTTTTTACATTTTCATTTATCCACTGCACCTGTTCAAAAACAGTCGGATTATCTATATATATGTACCGTATATATTCACAAAATATGTAAGATGTGATGTAATTTTAAGTAAAACAGTAGCTTTTAATTTTAGTAGTAGAGTAAATGTTATACTAATATTCTAATCTCACACTTAAATTATTCACCTGTTCTCTAGTGACCGTAATAAAATGTATAAATTATAATATATGAAATTTATAATCATCTTCAATGCATTCTTCCCTAGCACTCGTCCTGAATTATGTTAATTGATATAATGATATGGTACATCGTTAAGAGGTCCTCACTGTTAATATTTCTAGACACTGTCCTCGCTGTTCATATTTTAAGTTGTCGAGTTTAGTTTAGCACTCGTAAGTTGTAAACATTTCACGATAAATCAACTGGTATATGACACTTTTCTTACACGGGAAATTTATTTGTTTTTTAAGTCTAAAAACGTAACTTTTATGCTCGATACTTCTATATAAAGCATAAAATTTGTAACTTCTGTATAGAGCATAAAATATATTCTAATAATGCTATATATATATATGTATATAACATTGTAAATACAGATAAATATTATAAAAATTTGTATTACTGTAAATTAATATAATATTAACATAAATTCGGAAATTCAGAAATTTCAGTAAAGTTCGTTTATAAAATGTGTTAAGAAGATGTCGCACCCGCATTTGCCGTTTCTGTTTATCTAATGGACAATATAGCAAAATTACACTACGCAAAACAATAAATGTGGTGTCTAAGTTAAAATTAAAGTTAAAACACTTATTACCAATTTTAAAAAAGAGAATATTTTCAAGAAAATGAAATATCTTTTTAATAAAATATTGTTTATCAAAGAAGTAACAGAGTAAAACAAAAAAAAAAAGGAAAATTTAATGTACTTGTAATAATTAGGTGTAAACGTGTTCAAATCGGGTTATCGACCAATTATAACTTATTCCTAATAATTACCAACCTAAATGTTCAGTTTTTATAAGTCACCACTTTTGACATAAATTTAGCCGAAAATTTTAGCAATTTAGTAACGATCCCCGAACTTGAAGATCTATTGAGGATTGTATTATACACTTTTATGGATGGTATTGTATTAGTGGCATAACCAAATGGATAGACTTCGGGTCCGGACTCTTCCCCCGGTACATGTAATAGTAAAAAGTCATCCAAACTTTAGGCATAGATGATGGAAGTTGGAACATCTTCACTTCGGTCCTCGGACAATATAGTGTATTGTTATTATTTTTAATTTAAAACAAAGAAAAATCATTGCATTCAAAAGACAATTTTAAACAAAGTTTGATGGAATATTAATATTATAAAAAAATAGATAACCATGACAATTAATTTGTTATTTTTTTATTTCTCTTAAATTTATGAAATATTTTCGTTATAAAACTTAGTTTTTGTTTACGCTTAATGAAACTACTAAAAATAATAATTCGAAAAGTACATTCTGCAAGCTTGTTGAATTCCCGATATCCAAATGTGTTTTAAACAATAATAATCTAATAATATAAAACTAAACAAATAATATTTATCTACACTGTAATAAAATAAACAAACTCATAACTATATATTAGTAACTACGGACAGACAGACAGAAACGACATGAATATAAGGTATCTATACATATGTTTAGAAACCTAATATCGAAAAATTACCTCTTCAAAAAACTACTAGAACCAATTTGCTATGAAAAAAGCTCTTTACTTCAAAACTTCTATACTCGACTCGATCCTTCTTGTTAAAAACTGATCTTAGGAAAAAAATAAACATCATTGTTGATCATCGCTTCACTGAAAATCTACAAACACATCGTCTTAAAACGAATACATTTTGTTATATAATTAAAACTAATATATTTCATAAAAAATACTTGAAATATTTAATATTTTTATTATATATCAAATGTTGATAAATATTTCGCCAGAGAATGGATTTTACACTATAAATATTTTTTATACGTAGAAATAAATAAAAACGATAAGATACTTTAATTAAAAGAACGTAGTAAAACAAATTTTCAATGAAAAACATTAATATTTTTCGTCATTATTCTCGTGTTTCAAAATTTGTTTTTGGACAACTCGTTAAATGTATAAAAAACACATAATATCGAAAATCAGCTACGTATAGAATGATAGATAATGTTATTATTTTAAATTTCTTTTTCATTTCAACTTTATACGATATTCTCAAGTTCATAAAAATGAGAAGTAATATTTTCAAAAAAAAAAAAATGCAACTACATAAAAAAAACAACGATAAAAAATAATAGCAATATGGGGCTACATAATTATATAGTTTATTTTTAAAATGCGTTTGAATTTATTGTTCATTTATAGAATTTCGTTGTTCTTCAAATCTCTTATATAAAACTCTTATATATAACTTCTTTTATAAAACTTGAAAATCGGGGGTAAGACACTATATAAGAAGTCCAAAGATTATTTAAATGAATCGCCAAATTGTGTTAAAGTTCTTAACACTTACTACTATACATGTAGAATTATTGACTCATTATTTATATAGTTATATCTAAAGATCGGATTTAACAGATATTTCAACTTTTTTTTTGTCATCAGATAAATCAAAATGTACAGGAATTTGGCTAATTACAGTTTTCCCATTTAATTTTATATTGAAACTTATTGCAACTAACGATTTTGTAATTTTTGTATTTTTCACGTGATAAAATATATATTAAATTATTAATTCTTAGCTAATTCTACAACACAAAAATAACTGCCATGTGCAACTTCACAAATTGTATTTTGTAAGAGTAGTATATTCAGCACATTTTTAATACAATTAAATCCCATATTTAGTTATATTTTCTGACGTTTCTGAACATTATATTGCCGATGAGGTGCCATCGTTTCTTGAATTATCATCTTTACTACATCAGTATAATACATAATTCATCAAATACAATAATTGATCAACACGTTGGGACTATTATACTAATAATAAGGTATAGCTTAAATCACTAACCATTAATATCTTCTTCGATTTATTATACAAAAGCCATTCGATCTGTCACATTAAAGCAATTTAAAAATAACATCATATTAGTGATAATATAAATCAAATATTACACATTTTACACGTCAACAAGCGCATCATTCTAACGATTATAACATATATAATTCGATAAAGGTCAAAATTACTTGTATTATTATAAAAATACATACATACACATTATTGATAATATACGTTGTTTAAAAAAATATTTACACACGCGTTGGAAATTAACCGGTTAAATTTAAATTAGTTTAGTACTAGTATATTAAATAGTTAAATTTCTTTGAACTTATTTACTTATGAATTCTAATAATTATAAAAATTTACATATATGACTAACGGAGTTTAGTTAAATTTTTTGCCAGTCAAGTTAATTTCAAATTATCGGAAAACAAATTCTATGAGTATTTTTTTAGTAAGATTAAATAAGCACTAGTAAACAGTGAATGTGGCCATGTGTGATAAATATAAATAATTAACATTAGAAACTGTAATAATATAGTTTGAGCGATGACATTTTTCGTATACTTTAGTTCTAGAACCCTCTCCCTCTCTCCTTAAAGCCGCACTTGCAGGATGTTACAACAAGAAATCACTTGTTTAATTTGCACAACTTAAGTTAAACATTTAATTTTCAATTTGAAGTTACCTTTGAGTTAATGGAAGATTCGAATTAACTATACATAACTTTCATGAATAATTGAACTTAACAGCGTTTTTACTCAACATTGTTTACATATTAATAGATACATATTTATTTATGGTTTGGAGAAAAATTAACTCGCACCGATGAATTACTCCAGAAAATAACATTATATCCTTCTTTTATTATTGTCGTTTCCTGTCTCATAGCAAACTCATCCTTATTTCTCTTTTTTCTCGACATCATTATTTCTCTCCTGATATTAAGCTTTCACTTTCTTAATTCTTGAAGATCTCGAGATGGGGACCTCTCTTAGAAGATTCTCGATCTCCCACTTTAATATTTCTCTACTTGTTTACTTCATACTTAAATCTGTCTACTCTATTTATACAATTTATTTAATTGTAATATTTAATTATAATTGAGAAACCATTTTTTTTTCGTATTAAAGACTATTGAGCTGTAAAGAAAAAAAATGTATATAGAATACCTAATAATATTTCTTTATTAATTATCTATTTATCTATTCCAATAAAATTGATATTTGTGGTGTAATAATAATTAATAAACAGAAAAAATTCAAAAAAGATTTTGATTCCTCACTCCTTATACGAAGAATTCTTAAATATATAATACAAATTATTATATAATGAAAATAATATATATAAATCAGAAATACATCAATGATTAAATACTTAATTAGTTAGTTTTCCTCTAATATTTTAAAAACATTTTGGAAGGGTAAAAATTGAAAAAAAAATGCATTGATATCGTAAAAAACATAATCAAATAATTATCACCTATAGTTCTATGAGGAAAGCTCAAATTGTAACAAAATTAAAAATTTTAATTATGACCAAGAAACTATAAAAAAACGCACCTAAAATAATTTTTGGTGAAATTTTGAATTAAAATACAAATTTAATAAAATAGGTACAGTAAAAAAAAAACATTTACACATTGGAAAGTATTGTATGAGGAATTCTAAAAAAATATACAAATATATTGAAATCCTAGACTTATAAATGGTATTTATTCAAAATTGTTTTAAATATAAAATTATATATAAGTATATAATGATTGATGTAGTATTATAAATACATCGAAAAATATATTAAACCATATAACATTCTATAAAACTGGAAATATAAATGGTATTTTAAATGACCCCACAGCCAATAAAATATTTAAAACTATAATAAATTGTATAAATGTTTTCCATCTTTCAATAGTTAAACATTAGCATTAAAAATTTTAAATTAGAAGTACTAAATCATTATAATATTATTATAAGGATAAACGTAGCTACGATACTGTAAGTGCACCTATAATTAATAATTTATTTTAATTGAATTTTGTGCATTTTATATGGAATAATTTCGATACTGGATTGTTGTCCAAACTAAATTTATATTAATTATTATTATTATATACCTTATATATGTATACTCGATTCGATGATAATTGAATATTAATTTAGTCATATTTAAAAACCTATTAACTCGAAGCCATAATGTAGTAAAGTGTAAAGTTACGTATTATCGAAAACTTTCACTAATATAAGTATAATTATAAAACATCGGAATTTATTATACTCGTATCGTATATTATATTATTAGTTAAAAATCGTTCAATCCGTACTTAATATCGTGTAGAATGAAATAATACATCCTTTTTCATTTTGGTCTTTAAATATTCTTAATTTTTCTCATTTACATACAACTGTGTACCTATGCCACCCATAAATTATTATACATATTTATGTACTATTCTATACCAACGTTATTATTAAAACCATTTTCAAGGTTTTCTGAAAACTAACAAATTTTCTCTTATCTCCCCAACTAGAGCGAAATACGAAATCTTAAATTATAATCATTAATTTGAGAAAAACAAACCATACAAAAAATATGATTTCTATAACATAAAAAAAGGAATAAAATTTTAATTAAATGTATGGATATTGGATATACTAACAATACACTTAAATTTATTTATTTTTACTATACTTGTTCTTTTACTTCGCTTTCTCTCCCAACTATTTAGTCACCTTAGTCCTACTCTTCCATTTAATTTCATCTCCCACATCCTCTTCACTTACACTCACCCCCTATTATCACTCTCTATTACATGCTCCCAGATATTTTTTGATCTTCACATTCCCAGCTTATCTTCAACATACATTCCCTTTACTATAATCTTACTGCCCCCATCCGACCCCTCCTTAAAACACGTCCAAGCTATCTCAATCTATTCTCTCTTGTTTTTTTTTTATTATTAAAGTCACTTCTATACTACCTCTTATATACTCATTTCTTATTTTGTCTCCTCTAGTCACTCCACTCGTCCACCTTAACATTCTCATCTCTACTACATTCAATCACTGTATTCTTTCTTCCTATCCTACTACCCAACATTCTGATTGATACACCATCACAGTCTTTACCGTTATCTTATAAAGTTTACATTTTAACTTAATTGCGTTCCTTTTATCTGACGCTTCTCTCTACTTCATCCATCCATCCACTTAATTCTGTCGAACGGAACCTAAATACATGAATTCACCTCACACACTTCATCTCCACTTAACTTTATAACTCGCCTCTCCCTATAAGCTCCGTGTTCCCTTTATTCAAAATCATATTCAACGATTCCTTGGGACAGTCGTCTCCTGCCAGCACTATATCATCTGTAAACAACATTCACCATAGTACCTCATCCCTGTATATCCTTTGTTTATTTCATCCATTACCAAGCAAAATAAGTAAGGATTCAAAGCCGAATCCCGTTGCATTCTTACGTTGACACTAAAATCCTCTATTTGTCGAACAAAAAATATTGGCTCTATTGTTGGCTGACTGTGTATAGTAATGATTGATAAATACAGTAATATAATATAAATCGACAAAAAAAAAAGAAAAACGACTAAATTTAAAACTAATATCATGTAATATTTACTTTTTCAATCACTAAAGAATATTTCATGTAATCGTTATTATTAATAAGGTTTATTTAAAATACAAAATATAAAATACTTTTCTGCTTGTATTTTTTTTCATTTTCAATTGTTTAATAATGCGAGAGAATTCCTAATACAATGGAAACTCGTAATACATCATTTGTATACTAAAATGTATTATTTTGAACATTTTATTATTGTATTACCTTTTCCTATATTTATAAATCAACGTCAACTTATTTTTCCCTTTTAAATGTATTACTAAACATCTATTATGACATTTATAATATTTATATAAAGAGTGACTGATTTTTTTGTTACTATTACTCGGAAACTTTGTAATTATTAAGTAAACATTATTAACGTTATAAAGTGTGAGTATATTATATTGTATAAATCAAAACTTATACTACTCGCATTTTATAAAATGTTTTATTAGCAAATATGATTTCTAAAAAAATCACAGATTTTTGTAACATTTAATAAAACTTATAGAAAAGTACCGATGTCACGTGTATTTGTTTTTTTTTTTTTTTTACACACTTTTATTTATAGGTTAGTAAGTATAATAATAAATATGGAAAATACATTGATAAAAATCATTTAATTTCGCTAGGACTATGATTCGCTTTTTTTATATTTGGAAAAATTTGATTTTGAATGTGTGTTTATCTTTTTAAGTTCGATTCTAATTTTCAATATGGTAAAGTAAATAATAAGTATAAATCAAAATAAATCATACATAAACTATAGGCCTACCTATATCGTTAATTTTACATATTTTTTGTACTTACAAATTTAATATTATATACATTGCCTCCATTCAGTCCATACACCAATCCCCGAGAATATAAGGGACTTATCAATCGTTAAGGGGTGCAATTTACCAATATTATTTCCATTATTCAATGATGCAATAATAACAATCGAGGAACCATTATAATCGGTCGAAAACAAAGCGATATTTGTATCGGACTCCGGGTTGGAACGTTGTGATAAATGTTTTATCCAATTATTATGCGAAGACGGCGACGAATAATTTTTGCTGCACCGGTATGAAATATGGACATTTATTGTTATTTAACGGTGAGTTGTCTAACTCCATGTCAACCGACGACTTGTTATCGCAATCGTTGGAGATAATGATCGAGCCGCCGTTATCGGTGCATCGTGTATTAAATTGAAACGTATTTACCCGTATCATATAGCGTTTTCTATCTATTTAATTTAATTACTCTACACTAGTGTACACTGTATCACACTATACCCGTACAAAAACAAGAGCAGCAATGCATTATCAATAAAGAGTATTTGATATGAAGTGGAATATGTTTGGTAATCATATTTCAAAAATACACTCATACACATCCTAGCTAACATGTTATCTCTTGTTGTTTTAAATTATAATTTATCGTTTATATTTTATTTAAATTTTCATAACGTTATTTACAAAATTAACATACATTTTATATAAATAATACAATGTACGGATTAACCATAGACATATAATATTTATATGTGTACGGGATTAACATTGTAAAACAAATACTTATCAAAATAAATGATAATTTGGCACTGCCGAAATTGACGGTGTAATTTGAATGCACTAGTTTAGATAATAAATACATCGTACTTTCACATGGAATTCGCATTATCTACTGTACTTTTGATACCAATTGATAATAATCATTATCACACAAAAAGTAAGTACCAGTATATGGAAAACTCTATCAAGTATGTTGCTGATTGTCGATCAAGTGTTGTAGATTAGGAAAAGCCAGGATTTTAATTTTGGGCGTTTGATATACTCAATTTGCTCTATCAACTACCGTGTAGTCGCCGTTGATTTGATTTTCCCGAAAAGTAGTTCCGATTTTAGGACCAGTCCCATTGTTGGGTGGCCGGCCCGGACCACCGGGTGAAACAGGCATGAAAAATAAATATTTTTAAGTAAATAAATCGTATGCGTATATATATATATATATATACGAAACAAGTAAGTGAACGAATACACGACCGAATGTAGGCACCGTGATAAGAAGCAACACCATAAAGTACGTCCAGTCGTTTCAAGAGCTCACGCCGAAACTAATTATCTAATATTGATTCATGTTAACGCCATAATAATCAATTGTGGACAAAAATGGACATTCAATATAATAAAACAGAAATAGATAATAAGTTGAATTTGATATTGTATTTTTATTTTTAATAATTTAAGGAAAAAATGTTGTTTTGTACCAAAAATAACTTTGGTTTTCGAAACGAACAAAAATTAACTAGTTGTTAATTTCCTCGCAAAATTTTTACCCGGTAATATTGAGTTTACAGTACCTACATCAAATTAACTGAGAGTTAAGTTACAAAGTTAAAAATAATTTAACTTTTCAACTTAACTTTAACTCATTAACTCGTAGTTGATGCCCCATGCTTGTACCTAATAAATGAATGTATTAAAAAAATATATATTATGTAATAAAAACTCTTACTTGAAAATAATTTAAATGCATTTTTTTACTTCTGAAATTTTCGAAAATCGAATGGGTATTTTTTTGTTTATAACTAGAATACAGTTCGTCATCTAAACAACAACTAGAAATATATATATAGAAACTTTAGAAAACATCTATGTACTGTATATACTTATTTACTGTATAAGTTCTTCAAGCTTAATAATTCGCTTAGTTGGAAATTTTACGAATAAAGTATTTGAAGTTTTATGTACATCTATAGGCGATAATGATACAATAAAATTACCTACGTCGTGCTATGTCAAAAAAAAAAAAACAAAAAACAAATCAAACCATAGTGATATAAAATCACATGAAATCAAAAACAGTTTTTATAATATTTGACTTTGACGTTAAAAACGGGTTCAGTGAGGGGGCCATGCATATTGGTCATGCCTCCACCCAAACCTAATTATGTATATATATATATGTATAAAAATGGTATTTATACCTATTGAAAAAAATAGTATTCATGTTCACACTCCCGTTCTCCACACAAGCCCCTGTTCGAGGGTTCGTATCAGGTGGGACGAACTTATATTATGTCGAATAGGAATATTTAATATGTGTATATATATATATTACGAAAGTTTTTAAGTCAGTGTCTAATTTACACACGACTTATATTACCCTTTGAACCCGTCGTACAATATCGGTCGGTAAAAATATCCAGACGTTTATGATCCCTTTTAGAAATTAGGAACAGAAAACAGTACAGTTGTTGTTTTGTTGATATATTTTTAAATGTAACTACCTATATATTTATACCGTTAAAATGTGTAATGATGAATAGGTGTAATAATACATTCCTTGGTGATCAAATATGGTTACGTCTGTCCAATATTATACCTACGAGCGAAAATAATAATAATTCGAGAACGTCCGCAAAGATTCGATTTAACAATATTGAAACATAATCTCCGAAAACCGAAAAAATAATGTAATTTGAATATATAATATCCATTTCGTTGAGTATAGTTATACATCGCCGTGACGGAGTTGTTTACGCGTTAAACACGTCCTCGGGTCTTAATAATAATTACGTAACAAGCGAATATTTTAACGCTCACGCCAGATTCGTCTGCAGTGAATTTCGAAGTGCGTTGGCGGTTTTTTAATGGTCCAAAAATTCTCAAGGCAATGTTTTGTGTGTTGGCTCTGCTGTAATTCGGAATTCAGTTCGCTCATCTCAAAGCCCTATAGAAATCTGGACTTGTATAAATAATGTATCTTGACGAGAAGTGCTACGAGGATTTTTATGCGTTTAGATACGTTTGCTTATAAATTAAGTATGAGATAAACGCGTGAAATGGGCCGACTTTTTGGGGTTTTGCACCGCTATAATTACCGCTGTATGGACTGCGGGGTGTAAAGACATGGCTTTTATTTGTAAATTAATAAATGGCTACATCAATATTGTGCCGCTGTACCGGACTCTTTAAGACAATTGAATTAAAAATCCGTACGAAGTTACGTTAAACTACCAGGCTTAACGGCAGTTGTATTTTTTTTTTTCCATTCCACACCCAAGTTCAAAATTATTCACTATTAGCTAGGGGAGTGACCGTGGAAAGTCATTAATGGGTCGGGCCGGTTTACAGACATATTAACTAAATGGACTACGCGCCTTCCTCACCTCATGCCCATTGAAACACTTGGACAATATGCGATGTTTGATCCACATGCATATTCTGTTTACTATCATTTCAATTTTTATGAAAAACATGAACAACATTATTATATTACAGTTACCTCGGAAAGAGTTAATAGAAAATTGTTTTCTTTTCTTCTTAATACCCTTGTTATACTCATCACATGTTGTCCGAGAGTTGTTAACACTATAAGTGCGCAATCCATTTAGCTTATATGTCTAAATTATGTTACGGAACAATAACTTATTTTCCGATTTTGAGGTTATTGAAAGTAGAAATCCCCGTTTCATTAACATAAATTTTCTTCCAAAAACATGTACCTATCGATAACAATAATAATAATCAATGACATTTTTCCACATTCTGATCGGATGGGTATCTAAAATATCGAAAGTATATTTGGTGCTATATTTTAAATATGTGAAATATGATTATATTTATGCGTATATTATATTAATTTGTATCCCAAATATGGGATAAAATCGTGAACTCCAAAATTTGTTTTTTAAAAATGCATACCTAAATGTCTTTAAATAATTTTACCTGTTATTCTATTTGTATCGTGGAAAAAAGTTGTCTACATTTGCAAAACTTATATCCGTCGATTATAATGTGAAAATCATTCAAACCTTAAATTCATCAACTTACCACATCCTTCAATACAGCTTAATAAAAATAAACACTAAACTTTTAATATTCAAACTTTATTATATTAATCTCAAATCCTCTATTTTAAATAATGAAATATCTATAAATTATATTATAATATTACGTCATAAATTACGATTCTTCTTACACATAAAATGAGTATACACATTGTTCTTTTTAATGGAAATGATCAGAGGCGAATACCACTCTGTTATCCCAAAATTATTAACATTCAACGTTAATTTTGCCATTGAAATTCCATTTGAGTATACTTTCAAATATTTATAATAATTAAATATTAAACAATAATACAAGTTAAGTGCCATAAATTACTTTTTAGTTTATACATCGAATTCGTACAAAGTTTGTTTCGTAATATTGTATAAAAATTCAAACGTCAAAATGTCATTTTGATATTTGTTTAAAACGCGTTAATGTCCTATTGAAATGTTGTCATTCTATATAATTATATTATATAGTTAATAGTAATCTGTTGACTGTGTCAAAGACAAGAGAACAGATGAACATTTGAATGAGTAATAATAACAAATATATAATTGTAAAATAACAATATGAATAATTTTCCAAAATAAAATGGCATTAAACTATTAGAATATATTATTTAAGTTATTAGTATATATATATTATAAAATATAATATTAATATTTGGTCATTATTTTTGGAAAGTAGACATAATTGCATTATTATAGTGTGTTATTTACACATATTTGAACTTGTATATAGCTAACATCCCTTACACTTGCATCAGATATCTTTTAATAAATAATACAGATTTAAACATTAATATAACTTTTCACAATATATTTAAGCACATCGCTTAAAATAGGTATTTAAAAAATGATATTTAAATTTATTTTAGATTGGTTTTAAAATTACGTGGTTTTGTTTTATACCTGTCAAAAAAAGTATAGAGCTTTTTAATAGAAAAATGGTTCTAGATAGTCATTTTAAGAAATCATTTTTCGATTTTTCAAGTACTTTCCTTAAGAGCGTAGAGAAAAACTACCTTTTATAAATATAAAAGTAATAACAAAATGAAAAATTATTGTTCATGGTTAAAAAAATTTTTTAATAATATTATACCGGACTTAAATCAGAATCATATTTTGAATAAAATTATTTATGTATCTTTACTTTCAAGTTTAATATAATAATAATTAATACACTATTCTGTCGGGGGACCAAATTGTACGATGGACCAACTTACACCATCGGTATCTTTACGGCTTTTTTTAGTATCCATTTGTAAGTATTATCCAAATATAAATATACTTATTTTCAAATATTTAAAAACAACATTGCTTTCTTTTCTGGTGTTTCATTTCAAATTACCGATTGGTCTTTTAGATTTTTGTTTTTCTTTCATTTATTATTTTTTTTTCCTGTAAAGTATAAATTATTTCGAATGTTGGAAATGTGTTTTTAATTATTCGATAGTGTTTTATATAGACATTTTTACTTTTTATAAAAAAATTTTAGTATAATATACGAAATCCCTTTACCTTTCAAATCAATCCTAAATGTTTATCCTCAATGCGATTGTTCGTTCAAATCATATTATAATCGTCTTATCCTAATACTAATATCCTTAGAACTTCCTCGGTAATTAGCAAATAAGTAATTCGTAAATGTATTCGAAAATGTTGTCTCAAAAATATACAATTATAATATATAATTTTAAAAAGGACAAAACAATTAATTCCAAGTGATAAATAAACACTCCCTGAAAGACATTACAGTCATTTCACTGCGGTAGCTGGTATACGTAAAATTTACCGCCGCGTAAATTGAATTTCAAATGGAAAATGGAAACTTTATTGCATGACATGCTCGCCTGTAATAATTGTTGATATACCCTATCACAAGCATTCCGTTAAATCTGCAGATTCCTGAGCCTTTCACTAAAGTTATACAACATATTGCTTATTGGACAAATTCCGCTTAGAAATCAGCTAAACCGCTACTAAAGTGTATAAGCAAAGAAATTTTCCATATTTACTCTATAAACCCGAGTATAAAAAGCGTATTCCTTCTTCATCTAATACAATATTATAGTGTGTACTTGCTCAATGGTACTATGTACAGTCGAATCTCTTAATACAGCAAATGTATTTCAAATTGAGTCCTAAAATCGTCTACATATAAGATAAGATAACCTCCAATTCATAATAATAATTATAGGGCACCGGAACTTCAATGCCGTACAATTGTTTTTTGTTTTTTAATACCCAAACAAATACTATAAATAAAGATATTTAAATTATAATATATATTTTTATACATAGAATAAAAATATAATAGACGAGTGTTTTTAATTTTCTAAATTTACTTCTTAAGGGACAGCAACACATTGATCTTTTAAAGCGTTCTTTTTAGGGAATTTTTAATAAATATAAATATCTAATAATTCAAAAATATTTAAATACATTTTTAAGTATATTTAAAGTAGTTAAAAATAGTCATGGGTTAGTACCACTTATTATTGTTGTGCAATCACATTTGTTTTAAAAATCATCTTGCGCAAAACTGTTGAAACGAGTTCATAAAATGATTTGTAAGTAAAAACTCTTATTATCAAATCAATAAAGAAAATTTTGGAGTAAACTTTAATAACTGGTTTTTAATAAATAGATTAGGAAACATAAATAAGTTTCACCCCCTAATTTGTCCTATTTTAAATGTATAATACCTATGTGTTTTTACTCAAAAATTGTTTTTTTAGTTTTTCCTAAACCGGTCATTAGGTACACTCAAAAATCGTCAGTGTAGCGTCATCTTGATTTTTTTCAGTCAGAAAGTAATTGTGTTGAAAATTTCATACACAATTTAAATATATAGTTTTTGCTTACTATTTCATTATCGCGTTGAACAATACCATGCTGTTTAAGATTCTCGGATATAAAACTTCAAAACTTTTTATATACATTTTATTTTAAAATAAAAATTCGATTATACGTTTTATAAAGTTTTAATTTTAGGCTACAAAATTGTTATATTACATTTATTTCTTCCTATACAAAATGTAAAATGTATACCTATAGACAAAATGCCCTTAAAATAAACAAATGCACTAAAATCAAAAAAAAAAATTTAATTCCCCGATGTATAATTTTAAATTTAACCCAGACTGAGCTAAACCATCCCCCAAAGAAAAATGTATTTTTTATTTAAATCCATGCCCTGATAAGCAAGAGATAACTGTTACTATGGTAAAATATCAAATAAATCATTTCGAAATAAATAATTATTGTAACGGAAATTGAAACAAAAATATTCCATAATATAATTATCATTGGTGACAATTAAATTTAAACTGAAACACATTCGTTAAACTATAAGTTGTAATAGGTACTAAACTTTAAATCATATGAGACTGCAATAAAATTCGTGATACACCAAAACTCTAGCTAACTTTTTGTATTTACTAGACACTTCAATTAATTAAAAATTTTAAAAATTCAAAACAGGTACCTATTTGGTATAACATTTAAATAAATACAAATACACAATTATTCAAAAATCCAAAATTAATAGAGTTTCTTCGTTTAAGTTACTTATTATACCTTGTAAATAATTTTTCCTTGTTTATATTCCATAAATAAACATACTATTATTATAATGTTTTACAGTTTTTTTTTTTATTACATTTTAAAATCTTTTTTTATAATCACCTGAATTCTAGTGTCTGCCACTGACCGGTATAACCATAGTTACTATGATATAATAATAGTTTAACATCATAATACCATAGTATACAATCGACCAGTGGTAAAACTTATTATAGAATCAAAATTCAAATAACTGATGTTTTCGAAGGGAAAAAATAAAAAACTGATGAAAAAATGCTTTTAAATTACTTGAAAATGACGAATAATAGATATTTGTTACCTGTTCAAAAGTCTTCTAGTTGTTACATCAACAATATTTTATCATAATGGTAATATTTTAATCACAATTAAATGAATACTATTAGATTAGTAAATATAATATTGTCCACTCGATAATAATTATTATATCTATACAACAACAAAATAATAAAATACTAATACTTTGATATAAATGTTGTTAAAACAATAATATTATTATACCCTTTCAAAAGTTAATTTTACATAAATGACAAATTCGTATTGTTAAAACCTGTACTTTGTATGACAATAGATAGGTATTCAAAAAATGACAAATGGACAATTGTCAAACGAATAAAATGTTTTTTGACAGTACCTAATTCTGTTGATTGAATTGCTATTTTTATGAATATTACCAATTTATTTTCGGTGTATATTTTGCTCATTATTTAATAGATTGATGTTCCTTTTTTTTATAAATAAATGTATGTATAAAGAAGAAAAACTATACACCATTGACACTTGCACAGAAACGGAAAATCCTAACTGTGTAATCGTATAGTGTGATGATTCAAACGATGAAATAGATTTTTAAATAAAATAATTATAAGAACCTATGAATTTTCTATTGGCAAAACCAATTATTTTTATTTTCCATGAACATTTTATTTTTCATTCTTAGAAAAAAGTCGGAAGTTATTATTGGAAATGGACAATGAACGTTTTCTCTTTGTATGGCAAATCTGACGGTAAGCCTGCAATAGTATATACACGTTAGGGACTTGTTCCGTATTCTGAGACTGTACCGTTAAGCTCGAGGAATAAGACCATAATTTGACGTACACCTATACTTACATATTACGATCGAATCTCATTTGGGAATTGAAAATTAAACGCGATCTATACTCGGTTTTGAAAATCAATATCGTCAAACGGGAAAAAGAGGACCAATTATTCACTAGAGGATCGGGATGAAAACTTTAATCGAGAGTGAATTCATTAGGTAATGGTCGACTCGGTTGAACGGTAGCATAATGAGTTTCGAATTTTAGACCATCGGCACATTAACTAAATGGACTGAACTTGAAAGAAAAACAATTAGTTTATCACTCGTTTGCTCCATGACGTCCGGGATAATAACTCGTGTTATCGCCTTCTAATTTAAAACGTAATGATATAACAATCAGAATATACATAAATTGAACGGTAATACGGAAGTGTTCTTTTCCACTCAATTCACTCCTACTCGTAGACACACTAACTATTGATAATAATCGAAAAGGAGCGCTGTGAAAGAAAATTATCTTTAGTTAATCTTTAGTTTTAGTTATCATCATTAGATTATAAACGAAAAGTTGGGCCGAAAACTCGTGATTTTTTTTATTTTTCTTCCATAATATCGCTTTTTCCTCATCAAATGTTTGGTATGATCTAGTTTTTAACTCTATACGCATGGTCCGTTTAATATTATAATAATATGCGGTATGCGTATCTATAATATACGCCTGCCTACCTATGGCTAAGGCCGCAGTCTTGTAGGTGCAATTTTCCGTACAATACTATACTCGTATTTTGTTATTATGTTTTTACCGCAAAAGACTTCCATTGTGTTTGGAATTTTATTTTCGAACAAATAGGTCACTCGCTCGCATAGCTGTAAATAGGTACCTAATAGAGTGATCGCTTCGAAACGCTTTGAGCTTTCGTATAACTGTTGTACGAATAGTACAATACTATATGTACGACCGCGGCACATATACGTCGTTATGGTACGTATTATTATATTATATATATTTTGCGATAATTATATTATGCGGCAACAATATGATTATATTATTATTTAAGGTGAAAATTCCATATTGTTGTTATTATTATTATTATTATTATTATTATTATTACCGCGATGTCGTTGTTTTCCGTATAAAGTTGTTTCGCGTTTTCCGGCGTTTTTTTTTTTTTTTTTCTCACGCTATGATGTATAGTTTCTCAGATATATAACAATACAAAAAACACACTGCCGACACTTATTCCCGCGGCGGAAACTATTCGTTTTGTCGACTGACGCCGGTGGTATACTCATTACGCCTCCCGCTCTCAATAACACACTAAACCCTATTATCGTTTCTCCGTCCCTTCAGCGCGAAAGCGAAATGTTCATCAGCGTTCTTTAGGTTTCTATATTGCATTATAAAACACACCATTGTCGCGGCGGCGGCGACGACGACGACGACGTCTATATAAAACATGAAAAACCCAAACACATTTTCCAGAAGCCGGTTTTATACAGTACAATCCGTTTATATCGTATGTATACGATGTATTTTTTTAGCGTTTTCCGAACAATATTAACGCGCGAAACACACTCCATATAATATACGTTATATATATATTATAACCTATACTATTTTTAAACAATTCATTATATCCATATAACAGTACCCACCTGTATATTAAAATAACAACACTGTCGACTGAAGTTTTTGACTT
Source organism: Pemphigus obesinymphae (assembly GCA_025469235.1). Lineage (NCBI taxonomy): Eukaryota > Metazoa > Arthropoda > Insecta > Hemiptera > Aphididae > Pemphigus > Pemphigus obesinymphae. The sequence goes on along the minus strand of JAIPRL010003200.1, from coordinate 26,088 downwards.
TAAATTCTGTATTCTCATTCGAGACAACGTCGTTTTCAACAAACAAACACTGCACGTCTGATAAAATAAATAACGTACTTTTGAATGCAAACACCATCCCAATAGCTGCTGATGGCCCGATACTGATATTGCACTAAATCCGTGCTTCGAGTCGAAAACCCTTAACACAATATATTATGTCAACATATTAAAGTTAAAAACCGGTCAGAAGAGGGTGGAAGCTTTTGGCTCGTTGGGTAAAATACCGTTCGTAGATAGGTGTATTGAATTTGAAAGCAACGATAAATCATTTCTTTCGGTACCTAAAACGATTCTGAACAAAAGTTTCGGTTCGTATAACGTGAGTATTGTTGTCGGTAAAATCTAAAATTAACTCTTTTATGATTAATATTAAAAATTACTATAAATAGCCAAAAATTGTGGCGAGGGGGGGGAGGGAAATTTGGTTTTTTTTTACAATTATATTGTATTTAAATACATATGAAAATGTCTAGACTTTATGATCATTATTTACGGGATAACAACAAAAAAACCATATTCGATTTTAACGAAATCGTGCTTTTACCGTTTTCCCTAATATTTTGGTTACGCGTTTATCGAATAAATTGCCTCTTTTAAGTACCAACCAGATGCAATTTACAACCGGGAACAAGGTCAACATATAACAATCAGAGCACTCCTTTTAATAGAATTTTTGGGTACAGACATAAAAAAAAATACCAATGTAAAACCAATACATTCCTCTCTTCGTTTAGAATCTAAAATGAGTACCTATTGTAAAAGAACAGAAATCGATTTTCAACACGTTTATTATTTTAAAATTTCTGTGATATAATTTCTCCGTTATCATGTTTCGTTTAAAATGTAACAATAACAATTAGAATGTGCATGGATTAAACATATTAAACCCTATACACAGTACAGAAGTTATTCTTCCATCATACTTATTATTATTGTTTACCACTTCATATTGTCTGGTTGCGAAAATAATTAAGAATAAAATAAGTATACCGAAATGAAATTCTATTAAAATGAAATATCAGCTATATCATATATATATACATACAGCATCAAACGAAAAATAAATAAATAGGTATTTATAAAATATCTGGAGCATCTATCAGAGAATTTTTCACTCAAAATTATCATATTTATTATAATAAAAATATGCTAATCGAAAATCTCGAAACGTATTAAAAATATTGTACTGTGGAAAATCATTTCGTAGCCATTTATGCAATTAGATAAACGGTCAATTAACAGTTAAAAGGTACCTATAATTTATTCTACTGGAGAAAAAAATAAAATTTATACTAATAGCCCTTTATCGGCGAAGAATGATAATGGTACTGTAAGATAATACATATTCATCACCATTAAAAAACAAATGAAAAACTCTTGGAAATTCGGGATTCTGTTTGATTTGTCAATCGCTTTCCTTCACACTTGTAGGTAAATGCAGTTGTAAAATAACTTATATAAAATAACACATTAAATAAAATTTTATAATAATTTATTTTATACCTAGTAAATTTATTTATATTCGATAAAAATAATTAATAATTTGATAATATAGAAATATCGAGGCAATCCAATATATATGCATTTACCTATATAAAATTATTTAAAATAATTATTATTAATTACAGATACATCTACATGTAAAATTTTAAAACGTCTACGAATGTGGCCATATAAAAATGTTTTTGAACTTATGTTAGATCATTTTTGGAAAATTTAAAAACAGTTATTCATTGACGTGAACTTTCAAAAATGAATATAAAGTAGTCTAGGTTTATTCTGGATAGGATACTGGTGGTGGTTATACTGAATTTGAAAGCAATGAAAAATAATTTTTTAAACGATTCTGAGCAAAGCTTTGTGTAAATTACACCTAACAATTACTGTATAATTTGTAGGTATTTAATTTAGAATATGAACTAGGTTATTTAATTCATGAAAACTAAACGTATAATAGTATTTGTAATTTACCTATATTTGTTTAATAACAAATGGTTATTAATCGTAAAAAAGTGATATTGAACAAATACAAAAATATATTTTTTTATTGTAAAAATAATAAAACATTGGTTGTTTAACTAAGCAAATCAATTTAAAACGAAATTACAAAAATGCAATGCAAAATATATTAAATTATAAGATATTATAAAATATAAATACATCGTAAAATAATATAATAATATATATATATATTTTTTTTTTTTACGTTATAAAAAAATAAAACTATTTTTAGTATAATAAATTTAGCAACCCTCTTTTTTATATTGATAAATAATAAATTATATATTATATAATATCCTATAAATAAAAATATTATTTATGCGGTAATTTAAATAATTTCAATAGGGATTATTATTATTCTTATATTAGGATTCTATATAATATTAACCATTGCAGCATATTATCACTCAATATATTTATTAGTTCGAAATATCAAATGAATGTTTTAAAAAAAAATATGAATAATACATTGTATTTTAAAACTTCACGGGTCTGTATAATGAATGAAAAGAATAAAAACCATTTTTAATTGTATTTCAATGGTTTGCATAGATTTATTTTTATTTTGTGGAAAATAAATTTCAAAAAAAGTTACTAGAGAAGTTTTTCTATAATATTAAAGATATGTTTGATATTTGTAAAATTTCTGAAAAACAATGGATTATTTATAAATAATTACATTGAGAAACAATTGAATTTTCGGTGAAATGCATTTCATATTTTAATATAAGTATTCACAAACAAAATTTTTTATGACAGAAAAAATGTATACGGTGTATCGAAAAAAAAGGGTAATACGCGTATGAATATCTTTAGTAAGTATGAATAAAAATATATTTTTAAATTTTAAAGAAAAATATAAATAAAGAAATTGTGTGCTAAATTAAAATTTTATGAAAAAACATAATATAATGTTTAAGTAGTGAAAAATGTTTTAAAATTAATATTTAACATTTTTTTTTTTTTCCAAAAAGATACTTTTTAATACATAAGTAAGTTAAATATTTAATTAACCTTAATGTAATATTTTATTAATGATATATAAGTATTATTTATAACCTAAGTATATTGTAAGACTGGACACTAATATTTAAATTAAATTAATATTACGAGTTTCTTTTTTTAAATACCAAATTCCAGTTGGTCAAAATAAAATCTGTTAAAATTTTGAAAGATAGGATGATCCAATTTTAAATCTGTAAAATTTCCGAAATTAAGGATATTTGTTTGTATTTAATTATTGTTTTTTTTTTTTTTTTTATTCTAATATTGTAAGTATTTATTTTATTACAATTTTATAAAAGTTTAGAATTTTTACTACTTTTAAAAAAGGAAAAATATGATCGAAAATAACCAATACGATTTATTACGTCGGCCATATTTTATCCAAATAATATAAATAATATTAGATCAATAAATATGTTATTTATAAGTAATAATAAAAATAAAATAAAATAATAATAATATAAAATAAATAAAATATGTTATTCGTATTTATAGATACCTATATAATTTTTATATCTTCTTTTTCTTCTCTCTCACCTTCTCTGCCAACAATTTGGGTTCAGCCACCCTAGTCCTCCCCTTCCATTTAACTCGATCTCCCAAATCCTCTTCACTTACATCCACTCACCTCATATCACTCTCTATTATATACCTCACCTCTTTTTTGGGTTCCTTCAGCATAAATTCCCTTTACTACTTTTACTTCCTCCGTCTAGTTTGTTCCTTTATAAAACATGCCCTACCTATCTCAATATATTATCCCTCGTGTTGTCTACTATAATCATTTCTATACTACCCCATATATTAATTTCTTATTTTGTTCTCTCTAGTCACTCCACTCATCCATCTTAACATCATTATAGCTATAAATAGCTATAATTATATAGTCAAAAATATTTAGAATAAAAACATTTTTACTAATCATAACATTGGGTTAAATTCACATTTCGAAAATCGCTTCAAATAATCTAAAGAGGAGATACTCTAGAAAGAAGTCTATTTGGATTTTTACAAATTTAAAATCAAATGAGCCTAATTTTAAAAATCTCGCCAGTCTAAAAGCTACTTTTCAACATAATTATCCGTCTTATTTTACTTCACCGACTTTTGGGTACAACTAAGTTTTGTGAAGAATAGTTAGTTCAGGAGGAAAGGGCGTCAGCTCACATCCACTGATTTTGTTAACTCTACTAACTTCATTAACTTCTCAAACACTAACATGCTATAAATATTTTATCATATACGATAAATTAGGTAGGTGCCTATATATACTGCACTCCATAGAAAATAAAAATTTTCAAAATATTTGAAAAATATTGATGTATATAAGTACATTAAATATTGTTTTTTAAAAACGTATTCTTCACCATAAAAATATTCAATACAATTGTTTCATATGATGATATAATAATGTTATAATATTATATGGATATTTTGGGTTCGGCTGTGGTCGAGACTGTGCACGAGGTCCCCGGTTCAACTCCCAGATAGCAAATGAGGTAGTCAACGAGATTTTTCTGGCGTCTGGTCTCTGGTACATGCCGGCCATAATTACCAAATCCGTCCAATGAAGAACTATCTTCGATTCCCGATATTTAATTTTGCTATACATTTATCAGTACCTAGTATATTTTGTAATATTTTAATTATATTTTAAACATACATGCTTCTATGAGCTGATTGCAGTAAAACCGTACATTTATAGGTAATGTAGATATCTAAATACGTTAAAATTTGTCCTATAAATATATCGTGAATAATAATTACTATAATTTAAAAAATTTTCTTTTTTAAATGAATGCTTCTGCAGAAGGATTTTCTATCTTTTTTCTAATCGCATTATATTTGTCGGACTAGTTAAGTATATCAAATAATTATACCTTTAGGGATATTGTCTATATTATAGTAGAACCGCCTCGAATCCGTTATGGTCGGCCAAATATTCAGGTCCCCATGAACGACCCAACGTTTATTATACTAGAACCTTTCTGCGGCGTATAACCGCAACGATATGCGAAAAATAAATTAAAATTATAATGTTGTCTTTCCTTTATGCATGCAAGTCAAATAAACAGTTATGTATTTACTGCAAATTACATTATATAAAATAAAGTAGGTAGTGAATTTATAGTAAATTGTATTTTTTTTTTCTTTTTTGTACATTTTTTTAGAACTATAGGTAAAGGAGAAAAATTAAACCTTTTAAAATATACATATAACTTTTAAAAATATCTAACCTGTAAATCATATTTATTTATATTTTTTTAATTTATATTTTTTTTCGTAATTTTATCAAATTAAATAAATACCTAGACGTACTTGGGTACAATACATTTTATTTTAGAGATCATAAATGCTTTTTCTATTTGGGAATTTTTTTATTTTATATAATAGATCGAAAATAAAACTGTGAAATTATAAAAATAAATTATTATACATTTTAAAAGTTTTTTTTTTTTTAGTTTTTAAGTTATAAATTCTATCTTAAAGCAAATTTTATAAAAAAAATGTGTTTTTGGTGCATATCGGCATATTTAAGTTTTCTAAATGTATTCTATACAAGATTTAAGATTTTAGAGTGTATTTATTTCACAGTCTAGATTTTATAGTTTATAAGTACCTACCTATATAAATTATTATGAATATTCTATGAAAACTGCCATTCCACCTATCAGAATAATCCATAGTATTATATTAATACAGAAGTAACCATTTTTTTTTTTTTTCATCATTGTTTAAACCCTTATTTTAACCTTGAATTTTTAATATTTTTTTTTAATTATACAGCTTCATTTAATTTCTTAAGATTTGAAGAAATAAAGTTATAATTTTAGTATTCGGACTATTAATACTAAAAAAATTTTCCTATTTACATTATATTTAGGTACATAAAATACTTCAAAATGCGTTTATCTACACCCTTTAACGCAAATAAACGGAGCTTTGTTTTGGAATTTGAACATTTTTTTGTTTCTTTAAAATTCAAAATACCAACATCTAAAACACTCGTCCGACAGATTTACTGCATGTATTAAATACAATACCAATATTTGTCCGAATTGTAAATCGAGCTTAAAACGATCCCAAATCTATTAGTATGATAAAAAAAAAATTCGTCATTCTCAAACTGAGAGTGCAGCGAGTTCAAGTAGACGACACAATGTAATTATTGGTAAGTACCTATACGATTAATCGCTAAATTATTAGGTTTTGCCAAAATATTTCGTCGCTATAGGTACAAGTTTAAAATAAAATCCGATTCATTGCTCGTACGTTGCCATCCCGAGAAGATGCAATAATTACAAAATATATTAAAATATGGTCGTATAAAGTTCGATTCGTTTATAATTCGCTTTTGTTGTCGAGAAAGATTAATGCATTTTAAAACAACTAAAAACATTTAAAATTATGGATTTATTAATGTATAATATATAGTGTATATTTAAAAATGTGTATTAATAGAGCGTGTTTGAATGATGCAAGTTTACGAAGGGTATAATAAGAGATGAAATGCACAACAGTTGCCGGATCGTTTTATTAATAAGAGCCATTTAATCAACATTAACGAACGTATACGTGTTATACACTCGGGAACTACACGGTATTACACATTATATATGCATATAATAGCCGAACAGCAAAAACAAAAAACGTTGTTAAAACACTTTCGGAGAGAAAAATAATGATTTACGAAAAAAATTTTTCCTCAAAATTAACGACTTAAAAGTATTTCAACAACATTTATGATATTATAACTTACAGGCACGTTCTACAATTATCTACCAATAAATATATATATATTTAAAACATTATTAGAAATGATAAGAGCTATAGGTATTTGAAAATCGAAAATGTCAAAAGCACAACTGTGCATAAATGTTGCTAATGAGTTTTGACTTTGCAAATCGGTAATGTGTATTTATGTTGACTTAACCGGTAATGAATATACCTATACGTTTAATCGCTATTTAAAGTTTCCAAATTATACGAAACATTTAAACCGCTTTTCACGAAGAATTTAATTCCATGTGTGTTATGTTCACCAGATTTCTGTCTGCGAAAACGCAAGTTTCAAACCGTATACATTATTATAACATTATGTGTTTTCTCACGGTTTAATTTAACTTTTACATTATTATCATCACGTTATATTTAGTATAAACATGTATGCTAAATCATTTTTGAAACTTTTACGAGTTTTTACGTCAAAGATCCTATGTAATATATTGCAATACAACCACATAATATTTATTATTACGCTACTAAAAATTACTTTTAAATATTAACGTGAAATTTTAAAAAATATAAAAAAACTCGGTTAAACATTTCACTGATAACAGTTCTGAGTTATCGTTTCGACCTTTTGTTACCTAACGTAAATGCTAAAGACATATAGGCGGGTACATTTTATATATGCTTCTATATTGTTCATTTCGTTCATTTGAAAAGTTTCTCGACGTAAACACAGAACAAAAGGAAACATTTTGTGTCCCGAAAGAGTCTATTCTATAAACTCCTATTGTTTTGCACTAGTATAATAGTTTTATTTAATGACAAAGTACTATTAACATAACATATAAAACTATATAATGGGTCCATTATAAATATCCAAAATTTAAGTACATACATTATATTATATAGATTATATATATATAACTAGTATATATATTCTATTGACTATCAAGGCCGTCCCGAAGAAATATTTAAGGAGAAGGGGTCCGATTGACATTAATTTACCGACTATTTACTTCCATAAAAACGAAAGTAAGAAAAATATAATAAAAAAAAAAAAAGAGGTAGTAGCCTTGTTCACCAGTTTGCCGGCCACCATACACAAACCTTAAATTATCTACCAATTGCTGACTGAACTTAATTTTGCAAACTTATTTTCTTAAGTGTGGTGATTAATATACATTTCAATAAATTCGTTTTAAAGTTATTAAAATTTAAAAAACGTTAAGAGACTATTAAAATGTGTGTTTCAATATAATGAATATTATGGGTATGTACACCGTTTGATTGGAAATTTGAGAGATACAAATCGAACTTCAAATTTTTTGATTTTGACCGGACGATAAATAAATTTAAAAACAATTTGCATTTAAAAATGAAATATATAGTTATATTTAGATAGATATTAGATATATATATATGTATTATGAAGTACTCTTTTTGGTTAAATTATGAATAGATTTTTTTTACTAAATTTGGAAATTGTGGAAATATACTACTATGGAAATTCGAAATTATTTGTGTGATTTTCTTTTTTTTTTTTATATGTACCTATACAATTTTCCAGGTAAAAGGATTCGAATAGAATTAAAGAAAACTACCTTTTATACGGTGTATGCCAGTATAAATTTAGTGGAAGCAAACAAGGTTGGGCACTATCTTCGATACACGAATCTAAAATATTTATCTTGGATACAATTGTATCTTGTATCGCAATACAGTTCTAGAAAGTATCGAGTATCTTATATTGTGATATTTTTTTAGTCTATTTATTGAGTATTTCATAAAATTTTTTTCAATAAAAACTACTCAATACATTAAAAAAATACATTGAAATAATAATTTTTTTTTTCTAAATTAAAATTAATATTAACAACTAGGTACCTACTTAGTTTGTAACGTTTTATCGCACGACAAAATATGTTGCCAACACATACGCATAATAATCATTATATATAAAAATAACAATATAACAATATATATATATAAGTAAAATTAATGTATATTATAAAAAAAAATATGTGCCGAGAGTATTCAAAAAAATATTATAAGTAACAACTAGTTTTGACCGTTAGTCATCATCAGGTTACAAATGAATCATAAAAAAACCAAAAAGGAACACAAAAAACTAGAAAATCAACAAACATAATAAATATATTATATTAATAAAAAGAAACAAATTATTAAACGATGGCTAGTAACAGTGATATATTAGGTAAATAGCTGTTAGAAAATTATATATCGTCGTTGTCTAATATGTATTTATGAATATATAATTGTTTTATAAATCTGTTTGTATATTTAAAATATTTTAAAAACTATTATATTTTACTTCATTATAAATTATTATTTAAAATCGGATATGATCGCAATTGGCTATACAATACTAACATGTATTTTTTCGAAAATTGATGTTGTGAAACTTGGTTTTAGTTTTGTTGGAATAAAGTCACGAAAACATGATGGTAATTTACACAAAATTTTTAATACGTCATGTTTTCACTTGAACGTGGATAATTGTCGGTTAAATTTATGGGTGATAAATTCAAAATTATGAGGTAGTGCTCTGACGTCCTACGCATATACCTGAACTTTTCTCTCTACTATCAGTCTATTCCTTTATATTATATCTATCATAGTATAAATATATATCTAAGTAACGTATATCGGTTTAAAACACATGATTATAGCCGTAGTATAATGAGCCGCACCAAAAGTAAGCGTATATTGATTAGTGTACATAATAAAAAAAAATATTTGTATACAGTAGTGACGATATAATAAACCGATCATCTCTTGTATAGTTGTATCCATTTTTCGACGCGATTGGTTTTAATTTTAATATTATTTGTATATAATACAAGTACGGAAAATTGTATTTATATAATTGATCTGTATAATATAACTTCAACTTGTTTTAAAATAATAACAATAAGTTTGATAAATATTCATTACAGTGCGAAATTTATTTAAAACTGTGAAATCTGTCTATAACGAAAATATATTAATAATCCGGCAGCTTTTTATGTAGGTTACGATAAAAAAAAAAAAAAAAAAAAAACATTTACACGGGTATTTATAGTTTATTTTGTAAACGGGTGTAAAACGGAATTATTTTTTCATGATCTCGACTATTCTGTTTTAGATAGATTTTTCCCGTATTTATACCTATGCATCTATAAGTGATTAGGACTGTGTCTTATTAATATAATATAATATAATATTATAATTTATAATATATATATACAATTTTAAAAAAAAATAATTAAAATATCAACATAAGAATTAATAGCAACAAACTCACCTACTACTAATTAACAAACTATAATCTTATAATATAATGTTACAAATTAATTATATTTCATCATTTAAACGATAAAAGGTGTTATCATTATAACTTAAATTATAATATTGGTAGTAAATAATTAGGTATATTATTTGTAAATAATTTTTATATAATATATATATATATATATATAATTATTATATGCATTTTTTCAATAAAATAAATGTTTTCTATACTATAAAAAAAAGTAGTATTTTTTTATAAAACCTTTAAATAATAATATAAAATATTGACGTTCGTTATAAGTTATAACTTATATAATCAATAACCATTAATAATAATTGAAGAACTCTGTGCAAAAACCGGTCAACTCTAATTTTCACTAAATTTCAGTTTTTGAATTGAATGCATAAAATTCGCTTATTGCGCATCTTTTGGTGCAAGAATCATTCAAAATCCAACTTATATTAACGGAAATGCATACGTTGAGGAGTTGACTGAGAGAAATTTTTTTTCGTATTTCTAAAAATTTTAAAAAAATAGACTTGACCGATTTTTGCACCGAACCCTTCAATTGTGAATCAATTTCTTTAATTTTCAGACCTTATTTGACACAATATTTTATTTCCTATATTTCTGATTAAGATATATTTTCGAAAGGACGTGCCAATTTTTAGTTATATTCAAATAACCAAAAAAAATACCGATTTTTTTTAATATTTATATATTACTTATATTTTATACTTTTATAATATTATATTTATAACATATTACATGTAAAATAAAGCGATTAAAACTATTTTCAACAGTCCTATATTGTCGAAACACCATTTTATTGGCCTTATTACAACTATATAAATTATAAAATAAAAAATGTGTTCGACAAAAAAATGTTTTAGTTTGCCACATCAAGTATTTTAAATGTTTGCAACACGAAAATATAGAAATAACCTACTACAACTTATATTTTGAAATACAAAATACGAAATGTATTTGAAACACTACCCATCTCAGTTCGTATTCAATTTACGCATTATTATTAGTAATGCATTATTTCGGATTAATTCATTAATTATAGGTATTTAATAATACATGATGGAATATACAATTTATAGTTGTATAAACGAATTTAGTATTAATTATAGGCATAGGACTATTTTGCATCCCATAACAATTTGTGTATAATATTTATAGTATGAACTACTGTTTGAAAATCATTGCGTTTATAGCAAATTTAAATTGAATATATAAGTATTATATTTCCAAACATTCGGTGCATAATGTTCGATCTCATCGACTATACTCAATACGAACTCTGAAACATAACACAAATATAATATCCGATGTACAATAATATTTAGGTACCCATTTATTATTTATTTATTTATTTATTATTATTAGCTATACTATTATATACCTACAACTATTTTAGTAGTTTTAGGGCTTTGGATGGATGATAATTTATAAATGTCTAACTAAAAATCTTCAATTTTATATAAAAGATAGGTACACGCTTTTGTTGTGTATCAAATTAAAATCGTGCAAAATTCTACAATAAACAGATAGGATATTTTTCTTTTTTTTTCTTTACGAAGTAACATAATAGCTAACTAAATTATAGTCGTTAATAACTTTCGTATAGATCATTATATATATATATATATATATTATATATTATATATCAAACACGCATATCACATGATATGAACACATCCATACCCCTCGATTTATATTTCGTGAAAATTTTACAAATAAAATCAGAAATAATCCTATCAATGGAAGTACTTAAAATAGGATACTGATGGCGAATATAAATATATAGGTAATAGGTATATTGCATTTTAATTCAACAATAAATCTATTTTTTTTTTTTTTTTAAACAATTCTGAGTGGAGCTCAACGTGTGTAATATATACATAACTAATAAATATTAAGTAAAACTGTAAACAAAAAAAAAATGTACAATATCTAGAACCATTATTATTTATAATCATATTATTTTCAGAATAATTACGAGAAAATAACTATTTTCAGAAGTCATTTTCTTAATTTTTCGATAGTATTTCCTTAGGTATTTTTGGATGAACGAACGACCTCTGTAAAGTAGTTATCATAGGGGCAAGTTGTTTTACAATGGAAATATGTTGTACTTCCAGTAGTGGTAACTTTGTACCTACCGGATGAAGAAATAAATTAGATTATCATTACCTTCGTATGTTTTTTGTTACATTTGTAATATTTTAATAACATCAAGAGTAATACATATTTTTCATTTTTGCTTTTCAAAAATAAATTTTAATCAAACAAGATAGTACTGGATATTTGATACTTCATATGTATTAACTACATTCTGATAAACCGAATTGTAGGTACAGTAACAAAATTTAATAAAATTAAAGTGTTTTCGTAATGGTATAATTTAGATTCATAAGAAAATAGTATGTATGAGGCTTGTTGAGGTGTAAAATTGACAATTGTAGGTACACTGTACAAACTCACCGAATTCTTATAACATAAAAACGAATATACCACTATATTCTATGTTAAAAATTTCAGTATAATATATAATATCATTTCGTTTGTTAGATTGTTCATTATTAATAAATATAAGAATATATTCCTATTATAATATAATATTATATAGATACCTATATATTATATTATAATATTTTTTTTTATACTATTGGAGTTATTGCCAACAGATTTTTTATTTTATGTTGTAAGATTGATACTATATTGAATTATATATAGCTATATCTGTAATAATGATAGTAAAATAATAATAATTAAATTTTATTATTAAAAATGTTTTTTTCGTTTAATTTTTTGCTAATAATTATGTCTAAAAAGTTACTTTATATAATATAATAACATTTAAATAGAAAGTAGTAATAGAAAAAATAGAAAATTAAAATATATTAATATTATACCGATTAAACCTGCTGCGCCTTAGTCAACCTTCGCTGTCTAAACCTCGTAATTTGATCTTAATAGTTCTCTTATTATCCACCCGTACTTGTAATGATCATTTTTGTTGGTTTTTCGTCGATAAGTCCTATATGAGTTATCGACGCCCAGCCCAAACTCCTGGTCGTAGAAATCTTGAATTTTCAGATAATATTAATTTCGTGACATAGGCATTCGCTATGAAAGGATTTATCGAAATTCCACTATAAGGAGGGAAAAGAAGAAGTCTATTTTAATTTTTATTCAACGCCCAACCCAAAAAACTAATATGTAATACCTTTTGTAACTATTCTTATATTTTATAAGTGTCTATAGATTATTAAAGAGTAGTATCTACTTATCTACAAATAAGTTTCATTTTGTTATTTTAGAAAGAGAATAAACAATAATTTATGTCATTCACAATTTTTATTATTTTTTTTAAGTGCAAATCGAGAAACTGACTTTTGCTCAACTCAGTATTTTGAAAATTCTTGTTACAAAATTACCTCTTAAAAGTACCTATTAAAATTCTTACCAAATTTTTATATTATTCAATTTATACATGTGGAATGATCGAATCAAAATCGAAGTTTTCTGGTCAAAAATATGTATATTTTTCGAAAAATAAAGATCATAACTACCAAGAAATGCTGCAGGGTCTGCTAATAATATAAAATATTTTTATGAATTATAGCATTTTTTTTTTTTTTTTTATATGAGTAATAAATTCATTAATTCAACAAACGATTATAAAAAATTTGTATTTGTAGCAAATTAAACACAAGATATGTACAATGTACATATTACTTTAAATAACCGTTAATATTCTGTAAAAACATCGTGTTTTGTAAAATCTTTTTTTTTTATGATTAAAATGTTTACCACATATCTACCATAATTGTGTATGCAAAAGATGCAGAAAAATTGAATTTAAGTACTGTATTATAAAGTCACGTACCACTAAAAAAAAATCCACTTAAAGTTCAGTAAGTACACATAAATGTAACATTTATATAAGTAATGTAGAAAAACATTTTAAGAAATATATCATGTAGGTATAATCCATATTTTATATTAGAAGCATTTGCACGTAACTACGACGTAAAATAGTTTAAAAAACATTCTAATAATTCAATTTTCAATTTTTACTTTAACAATACTGAAGTACAACTTAGATACTTACATAAATAAACTATTATTAATATTTTTTTTTTTTAAACATTTTTCAAAATTATAACTGTGTAATATTATTTAAATGATACAACAATAATCTGAATGGGTACAAATATATAACAAATATATACATATATATATAATATATACATAAATATATATATTTTTTTTTTTTGTTAATCAAATTGGAGAATTAAAGAATATAAAGTCCTGAATGCAAAATTAACAAACAAAACGAAAAACATGTTAGGATCAAAATATTAAAAATTAAAAGACCACAAACATAATAAAACTGTCACGTACCTATACACATATATATAATAAAATATACTAGGTATACTGTCGTGTCTACGATTAACGTTAATCGCCGAAGATTGTTAAATTATTTAATGTAGAAAAAAAATACGCTTAAAACTTATAAACCATAAAAATATTGTTTATCAAATAACATAAATGTATTCAATTTGGTATTTTAAGTATTTAAAATTGTGATTATTTTTAGTATAAATACATATTATATTACTATCACTAGGGAACGGATTTTAATTCAGCACATCTATATTTATTCAAAATATTTAAATATCTATTTAAATTAAAAATGATAAAAAGTCAACCAGATACAGATGGTAGAAGTTTATTCATCGTCCCTTTAGTCATCGAACAGGATAGTGTATTATTATAAGTTTAAATTTGAAAGCAAAGATAAATCGTAGCACTCAAAAACAATTCTGAGTAAATTTCTGTAAATATTACTATTCGTGTTATACTGTTATATAAATTTGATATAAGTATAGGTATATACTTTGCTATACTAATGAAACTTAGTAACCTACTTGTTTTTTAGATATTATTAAAAATATCTAATTATAAATATTATGTACTAAAACATAAAGATCAATCTATAATTAAGTAAAAGTAAAATTCCAAGTTATATAAAATATTAATTTAATTTAAATCTAATTTATATGAATACATTTATTTGAATGTATAATGTATAAACTTCTTAAGTCAGTATCAAACAATATATGAATATTATGATTAGGCCTCGAATTTGAATGTCCTAAAAATGTCAAAAAATGCCCTAACAAAATTATGTAATTTTAAATCAATTTTTTATTTTAAAAAATAAACAAAATGTATAAATATACAATTAAATTATAAATTAATTAAATAATATTATAATAAACGTGTATAATTATTTAGTTAAATGTAATTTATAAAAAAGTGAGTAACCCATGTGATTTAATCTAAAACTGTAGAAATTCAAAAAACATATAAGATTATTTTAATTAGAATATATAATAATAGTTTCAGTTTGTATTAGGTATCTGTGTATATCCAAAACATTACTTTGTACGATAAGAGCTTCTTTAATATGTATTTTGAAATTTAAATGATCAACGGTTATCGGCTAATAAATTTTTATAAGGATAATTGTAGGACCATCAGTAGGTAGTGGATGTAATAAATTTAAAAGTAATAATGAATTATTTCTTTCGGTGAAACGATTCTGAGCGAAGTTCGGTGTAGTATTATTTTCCAATTTATTATACTTTTCAGTTGTTTTCAGTAATTTTCCTTTACGCTTAAGAAAAGTAGTGAGAAATTCAAAAATTTACCTTTTAAAAATACCTTTTTAATTTTTATACGAAAAATCCTACTTGACTCCTATCCAAAAAGTGTATACAAATATGCATATAAAAAAACATATTTTAAAATAATATGTAAAAAACAAATAATAAGTGGTCAATGAATTTTGATATTTTAAGTACGTAAATATAGAGATATAATAAACAATTAGTGTAAATTTCAAATTGTTGACATTATAGTTTTCAAATTTGTATAGATTTTTATCATTGTCGGTATACTGAAAAAATCTGAAAATGACCTCGTTAAAATAACAATTATAGAATGCATTTTATATCAGAAGCTCTTCACTTGAAAACTCTTACTCCACAACACCTCCATAAATTATTAGCTAGAACGAATCGCTAGCTGTATGCCTGAAAACTCTTACTTCACTTGTATGTAAATTAAAAAAAAAACAAACACACATCATTATAATAACAAATAAACATGTACATAAATAAACAATATTCGATAAAGTATAGATTATATCTATATTATCATTATTTGGATGGACGTTCAAAAATTAATACGGAAATTCAGACGATTTTACTTCGGTTCGGGTAGGTTAATTATTTCACACCCTCGCCTCCCCTGTGGTTTTTTTCTTAACCCTTAACTGGTATAACTTTTTTTCATACGTATGTATCATGGGGTTTTATCAAAACCCTAAATATTTTAATGATTTTCGAGTAATAAACATTTATTCAAACTATGAAACCGTTTTAAATGTATTAATAATTAACACCTTTAAACAAAATGAAAAAAAAAAAAACATTTTTAGTATTGCTTTGACTAGTTTTGTGAAAAACAACAAAAAAACGCGTATAAAAAATAAAATTTTAAATTCAGTATATCTCCTTTACTGTAATTAATCTCTAATATTCATCTTCTATTTACTATAACCAATTAATTCAAGAAAACTTGAATTGTATATCACATACAAGTATCCCGAAAAAGAAAATTGGCAAATAATGAAGATTCCATTTATTTCGCAAGATTTTGCATATATGGTACGTATCGTATACGGACGCGACAAATAACCACATGACACACGTACCATAATATGAAAAATGTTTCTAGACGACGTTTAACACGGAGAAACACGTGGTCAAGGAATGCGTGTCGATAACGTGTGTATAAATGTTATCAGCAAAAATAAAAAATAAAATATGTCTTAAACAAACAGGCAAATAAATAATGAAACTGTCACGTACTTGGACGTGAGCGGCGAATACGGTGGCTAGGAGTACGGGTACGGCGACGATCAGCAACAGATGGCTCATGATGATGGTAAAACGAGTGATTCCCATCCGGCGTGCCCCGATACGTGGTTTCGGTACAAATGACAGTGTCCGAGTGGCAACCACCCTTTTATACGGCCACCACCCCCGAGGGGGTCCCGCGCCCGGTGGGGTGAACGCAAAGGTGGCTGCACACGCGATATCGCGCAAAGGCCCGTTCGCGACGAACGGATTATTGCAGGAACGATTGAAATGATCCATGACGTCATTATATTTTATTATCAAATAATAATAATATCACAGAACATCAGAGAATTCACAGAATTTCGCTGTTTTAAAAACAAATTTGATAATTATATGGTTTTTGACGAATAGACGGCATCATAATATGTATATCATATACATATATAGATAATAAAAATATAATTGGACTACAATTTAAATTGTTTATCATTATGTATTCTTTAAAGTTTGTTTTCAATTATAAAATAGGGTGAAGGTGAATGGAATTTTTATTGTTCGGGTAAGTATAGGTAATAGCAAATGAGCAAAATGAGATCAAAGTGGAACTATATCAAAACGTGGTTACACTCACCCCACTTCACTGTAGCTAATCATTAACAAAAGAAAAATAAGAATAAAAAAACAAAACTTGACTTTTGGCATTTTCAAATAATTTTTGTAACAACATTTTATGTCAATTTAGATCAGATTGGCCGGAAAAATTACATAAATATCTTAATATTATTGCCCATATACATGAGATAAATACGCAGAAATCGAGAAAATATGCATTATATATACATATATATGTATATCTGTGATGATGTAGATCATCTAACAGGATCATAAACATATAGGTAAACATATAAATCTTTATATGTCTATGGACCCGGGATAATATATTATTATTCGATAAAAACCAAATTTGATTAATAACAAATAATGACGTCATGAATCAATTCAATCGTTCCTATAATAATCTATAACGATCGAAAAATGTTTATATCTATGCGTCTTAAAAACGAATAATAATCGGTCCCATCTGTGCCGGCTCTAGGGGGGGGGGTCGAACCGGGGCACTTGCCCCCGGGTACCATTATGATGGTGCGCAAAATTTAAAAATATTTAAACTTTTCGTCCCGCTTTTGGAAGTGGGGTCCCATTGATCACTTTCACTTAATTTTTAATAGGAATTGACGAATGACCTTTTTTTTCTAGATTTTCAATCTAGGATTAAAGAATTAAGAATCTAGGGGCGTTACAATTATTTTTGCCCCAGGCGACAAATTCTCTAGTTCCGGCACTGGGTCCCATTACTGTATATAATTATAAATATTATCTTTGTTTTTTATGAATTTATCACATTTTATTGAAAATAATATTAGGTACTTGTGCATTTTTCATTTATAACAACTTAAAAACATCGTAGAAAGATAAAACAAACAATAAAGATAACATTAACACCTAACGCCCCCAAGTACTCGTTTCGTGATATTAATTAAAAACGTAAATCTAACTTTTTTTTAAAATAAATATATAACTCTTAAAAAAATTTAAACATCGAAAAAAGGCGAAAATAATGAGAAATACTAACATGAGTATTACATTGAAAATAAATTGTTTGCTCTGACACACTCTTAAAATAATTTTAAAAACCTAACCTAACCTACAATTATTATAGTGTGCGAAAAAATCTTTTGATATTATATTGTGTAGTTAATTTATTATTATTTTTATTTTTTAAACACCTATCGTTTAGTACATGTTTTCTATATTTCATATTATTTTGCCCTTATGATAAATACGTATTATCACTTATTGTATAATTTATAATATTATATATACCTACCTAAATAATATGTATTATTTCTACTCATGAATTAAGCCCTACGTCAAAAGAACTCGGTAATATATTATAGCTTTAACTGTATACGTATATGAATATAATATAATATTTTAAGTGTTAAAAATATATATTAAAAGATTACAATATGTTCATTATTGGATATGATCTAGGCAATGCTCGTTTTATTGCACTTTCTGGAGCACGATTAGGTGAATAGAAAATGTACACACATAATCACGGGTAACGATACAAAAATATTAATGGGGTTGTAGTTTTGTTAAAAATGACTGCGCTTTCTCGTATGCAGAAAGAATATTTCCACAAGCTAATAGTGTTTAACAGGACGTCACACACTCGATTTTTAAAGTACTCTGTATAGGCAATTTCTAAGAAATTTCAAGAAAAATTAAAATCATTTCAAAATAGTTCCAGATCTGGTGTTATAGTACCACTTTTTATTGTTGTTTGTTTGAAAAAAAAACTTCTTTGCGCAAAACTCTCAAAACTGGTTCTTAGAGTGATTTTAACGTTAAATTAGGTACCTACTCATTATCGCAAATCATTAGAGGACAAAATTTTGATTGTTTTTTTTTTTTTTTTTTTACTTTAAAAACTGCTTGTTATAATTTATGTTTTAATTAGTAAATTAAATATCCGAAATAAAGTACACTCTAAATATTGGTTTTCTATCGATTATCAAATCCAGTGATAAATAGGTGTTTTAAAAATTTTGCATAAACGTGTTTTTAAATTAAAAATCGTTGGTCCACTATTAACCTACATATACTATAACAATTGACAATACACGATACAGTATTATTTCAATGTACCAGGCACATTGTACCTATAGGTCTCCTAATGATAACAGTATTTTAATTTTTGAACAACTTCGGGAACTATTATCTCTAATAAGTACCTAACACATGAAATTATATCTTTATATATATATATCGATTTATTAGGTAGTGAGGATATACATAATAAATTATATTACTTATTTATAGTAAACAAGTGCATTTATAAAATATTTATAATGCAATCAAGTCTTATAAAGTATTTAATCAAAAATTACTATTCTATTTTTGTGCGAAAAAAACCAAACAATAAATACAGAATACATAACCCAAAGTAATAATTTAACGAAAGTAAATTTAAAATATAAATAAAAAATTGGGTATGACCGGAAATATTATATTATTATGTTCCACAATAATTTATATTAATAACTATGAGGTTGAACCATTCAAAAGCAAGGTAAATTAACGAATTTTTTAACTCATTAATTTGAGTTAATTTCAAAAATTAAGTTAAATTAGGTTAAAAGTTAAAAGAGGTAATTTTTCGATTTTCTCAACAGTTTGTTAATGCGTAAGGAAAAACTACCAAAAAATAACGAAAAAACGGCAAAAATACGATTTCCTCAAATCCAGATTTTTCATTTCTTCGTAATTTCGAAAATAATGAGTTTAAAATTTTGAAATTTGCATTTAATATTTAATTTAGTAATATATTTACGTTGATTAAGTTTTTTTTAATTTTTTGCAATTTCGGGCTATTTATAGATATTTTAAATTTCGAGGTTTCTAAGTCCTAAAAAAGATAATTTTGGGTTTTAAGGCTTGAAAATTGTATACAACGTTAAATATACGTTACTCTAACTGAATTCAAAAAATCTCAAAAATCCGTTGTCATAATAATTTTTTATAGCCATTTTAATTTTTTTGACAAATTATCAATTTTGAGGTATTTAAATCTGAATAGTTGGTAAAATGAGATTTTAAGACCTGAAAAAATTTAATAATATAACGTTAGTCGTGCATTAATTTAACTAAATAAAAAAAAACGTACCAAAAAAAAAGTATTTTAGATTCTAAGCGTAGCGATGAGGGAGCTAGTGATTTTACAATGATATTTATTTTATTATTTTTTTTCTCTCTGTTAATAACTTTACTACAAGAAAGAGTGATCCGATCTTTACAAGCTTACATAGTTTCTTGTAGAAAATTTTATCTAGTTGGTACTTTAAAGATGTCATTTTTCGATTTTCTTAACAGTTTTTTATTGCGTAAGGAAAAACTACCAAAAAATGACGAAAAAATGGCAAGAATACCATTTCATCAAATCCGAATTTTTCATTTCTTCGTAATTTCGTAAGATCATATTTATTTCTACATTTAATCTTTGATATAATGTAATATAATATAACATAGATAGGTACTGAGTATATAACTAATATAAAGAATTATGAATACTACATCAAAGCTACGCTCAGAATCGTTTTATTGAATGCAATGATTTGTCACTGCTTTCAAATGCAATACATCCACCCCTACTGATACCCAACGAGCGAATTGCACCTTTTTAGAATATTATTTCGTTTTTCTTCATGATAATGGTTATATTATATATTTGAAATTTTAATAATATTGATATTTTAAGATTAAGATTTTACTTTGTTATTATGTATTTTGATCTTCTAATATGTTATTATTTTTTATTAATGCTTCAAAACCTAAATTTAAAAAAAACCTATTATTAAAATTCAATAGGTAATTTTTTTAAATTAAATAGATAGGAAATGACATCATGAACTTTTAACTAATAACTTAACATAAATTCTCTTATTTTAAACAAACTACTCGTATTAACTCGAGACGATTAAAAGTGGCTACATTTTTTAGTAATTATCTCTAAAACTGATAAAATTAAGTGTATTTCGAATATTCCTATTTTAATTTTATAAAAATACTTAATTTATTGACTTTATTTATTTGATATTATAATTAGATGTGTGTAAAAATGTACGTAAAACTTTCATTATTAATTTACTTTTATTTCTAAAAAATAGATGTTTTAATAAAAAAACACACAAGGCTTATTTACAAGAGTCTTGAAAACACGTCAATTTTAAAGGGTTATGTATAGACAATTTTATTAAAATGTTAAGAAAATATTTAATCTTACAATTTAAAAATGATTAAATACATTTAAAAAGTATTTTTTAAATAATCCTATATGAGTAAAAAATTTTGCTGTTGTGTAATAATAAATAATTATTGAAAATACGTCTTAATATAGCGTCAAAAAGCCTTATAAAAAATATTACGATTTTAGTTCTATAAACAAATTTATATTGATCAGCCTTTTTTCTAGATTATTAAGGAAGTTAATTTTTTATTAATTGGTCCATTTTTAAGAAATAAAATGAAATTAACATTATCATTTTTAGATATTTTAAAGTAAATATTAATATTTCTTTCCACAATAACCTAAAAAAGAAGTCAATAAACTCATATATTTTTACACAATTAAAATAGGAACATTCAAGTGTCTTTAGTTTTGTCAGGCTTTTAGGTAAAAATATGAATGAAACCGCCTAAATACCAAAATAAAAAGTAATTTTTAACATAACTTATTTTTTATTTGTTTTAAATTTTTATTATTTATATTATTTATTTTAATTAGAAGTGCCTTGCCCAGCCTTGAATTCAGAACAAAAAAACTTTATAGATAAATTTATATCTTGAAAATGTTATGATTTTGAAATATACCCAATAATTTAAATATTCAGGAACTTATTTCTGTAATTTTCCTATTTTATTGTTCATTGGAAAATATAAAATTTAAACTATTATCAAATTTTTGATAGATTCGTCATATTAAATTTTAATCAGTCCTACATATGTTTAAAATTAAAAATATGTATCTACATAATATATGTATGTGAGTAGTTTTGTGGTTAATCGAATTTTATTCAGAATGACTTTGGAAACACATCAAAGGAAAAAGTGATCAGGTAAAATATTAATCATGATTAGAAAATGAAAAGACCGATATTTTCCAAGAACGTGAATAAACTAAAAAACATTTTATGGGAATATCGACATACGAGAAAATGTAAACTTTTATAAATATAAATCCAGAAACTATTAAAATCTGTTATTTTTCTTTTAGAAAACACAATTTTAGGAACAATAAATTCCAAGATAGCGTTTCGTTAATAGAAAACGTAACATTAAGTCCAAAAGACCCACTATATTCACCAAAATCATTGCAGAAGATAATTTTTTTAGGTTTATGACAATTAATCCCTAGTTTATATATTAAATTGTGTAAGTAAAATAATAATTAAGTTATTTATAATAAATAATAAATAAATAAACTGTCCGATTTCTATTCTGCAATTTTATAAGGAAAAATTTCCAACTTTTTTTGTTCTCAAATATGAAAGTACATAGATAATTTCTAAGCAATAATGTACCCAAAATTGTCTTTTCTGAAATTAGATTTACTAAAATTCATAAATTTTAGAAAATATGCATAAAAAATTGTTTTAGAGATTTCAGCATAAATTAATTAAATTAAATAATTAATAAAGCTAATATAAATTAATGTAGCAGAACGAATTTATTAAAATTTTATTTTTTTTTTAAATATGTGTAAGAATAATACATTTTAAAAAATTGTCACTCTTACCTACTGACTATTATTTTCGAATTCTTATTTTTAATTTGCGTTTTCGTATTCTGTTGTAATACTATAAATGACTCTCCCGCTTTTAATTAAGTTAAGACAATACTATTATGAACTTATAACTAAACTTTGTCAATGAAAAATTTTTTATCCACTCACATTTCTACATGCATTAACCTAATTTAACGAGTTTAAAAAAATGTATCAACTGGCACAGCCTTGCAAATGTTTAATATCAGCTATGCAGTTGTATTATAGTATAGGTGCATACCAATATGAAATTGAGATAAATTGATAAATATAATGATAAATTAACATACATAATGAAAATTGAATAAGCTTGAAAATCAATTGTATAAAACTATACCTACATAACGATAATACATGTAAAGTGAGAAAATTTTTAAATTCCCCATCTATTTAAAAATGTTTTTTTTTTTATATACCTAGGTAATTTATTTTATATTATTGTAACACTATTAAACATTTGATGTGTTAAGGAAATGTTTAATGATTACTAAAATTAATTTTTTTTAATTCATCACACAAAAATAAAAAATAAATAAGAAACAACAAAATACATCATATTTCAGTAATAAAACGATGTTCATAACAAGTCTGCCATTTGTTTGAAATATATTTATTAAAAAAATGTTCGTAATACGCGAGTCGGTTGTTAAAATAATAGGTACTTTATATACCTATATATTTACAGTACAGTACCTATTATTATATATACGACTATACAGTTTAAACACAAAAAAAGTAAACCGTTTGTTATAGTACCTATTTTACAAAATAAAATATTGAAAGTTATTAGAAATAACTCAAAATATACAAAAGTTTGGCTAAACTTAACGCTGAAGTTAGAAATAATTATGTACACATTTTAAAAAGTCCACACTTATATTATATAATAATAGAACGTGGGCGTTCGACTATATGTTTAGATTGATGACTGATTTTAATTTATACGCTTTTCTTTGTAAATTGAATAATTATTAATTAAATACATATATATATATATATATATATAAATGTATTATATAAAAACAATATTATACAAATACATAATTTCATTGAAAAAATATCAAATACTTATTTCAATCGGAAAAGTGAATTAATTTCACTGTCAACCTATATTATTATACAGAAATATAATTATATATTATAAAATACGAAAATATACGTGTATAAACGGTAAAACTTTCGAAGAGTAATGTTTAAACTACATTTTTTCTAGAATTTAATCTATCTTTAAAAATATTTTTTATTTCACAAGTTTCAAAGAAAACTATCATATCATGCGCATATATTTTATATTCATACAAAGAATGAGGCAACAACCATCGCAGTATCTACGTGCAGCAGTTGAAAATTGTTCTTAATGTCAAACTTATAAAAGAATATAATTGAAAGGGCCATTTTTCATTTTTATTCAACGATTATTGAAATACACATTTTTCTTCCATGGACACCCGATATTAACTAACTTTATTTAATTCCGATTTCCAAGATATGAGTATTCCATATAAAGACCATTTTATTTCATTTTAATAATATTAAAAATCATTATATCGAACTTCGCTTAGAATCGTTTTATTGAATGCAATGATTTATCATTGCTTTTAAATGCAATACATCCAACAAGCGAGTATTCTGACTGATAAATAAAATGTATTCCCACCCCTACTTTTTAGATTTATTATATAATTATATAAACAAATATATTTCCAAAAATCAAACGTTTAACATAAATAATAAATCTTCCACAATTATTTCAAGCTTAATTAACCTCATTTCCCCCTATACTGTTTATTATATCACCAATTGAAAGCTTAAAATACACAAATATAGAGTATAAAAAATTGTCATATTTTAAACATTACAAGTAATGACAACTAATCACTACATATTGATAGCGAGTGGCTGGGAGTAAATAAACTGTTAGCCAGACTATTGAACTGATCTCTAGTCAACTACGTTTACATTAAATTTATATATTTAAGTTTATATTTATTTTATATGCACGATTGCACGTAATAATGTATATATAAAACTAATAAATAAGCTATACTAGTGTGCAATCTGAGTGTATAAATTATATTATTACAATATTCGAAGTAGGTACCTACATCGCCCAATTCGTTAGTAAACCGTAAAGTAACCTGACACGAGTTTATAGAATTCATATAAATAATATAAATATACAAGTTTAAATATAACTTGAAAATTATGAATCAAATGATCAATTGCATTAAAATATTTTACAATATATACCAGCGATTTAATTTTTATTACCTTTATGGGAATCATATTTTAAGAAACATTGTGAATATAATATAATATATATAATATCTATCATATAAGATAATCCTTACTATAAAATCGACAAATTTCAAATTATCCTAACTTCGAAAGTAAGCCTAACTTCCAATTTTTTTTTATTGAAAAATAAACTCAACAAACTAAACTAACAACTATAGCTGAAACATATGGTTCATTTAAAATATAAAATATTAACATAACACGATTGATAAAAATTACACAAATCGATCGTACCTAAGAGGATGTCAGCGTGGCCATTTATAAGGGGATTTATGGGTGTTTCGGAAATGAATACCGAAAATTAGTACACATACTCAGTGGAATGACCCAACGACGAAAGTTTTTAAAATTTTTTCCTACCTTTAAAACCTAAGTTTTTTCATTTTTATTCATAGTATATT